>DWEE01002981.1:0-10945 GCA_018245755.1 Parelbella macleannani
CATTCCACTGTTGGAATATGGGTCTCCTCTCATATTGAGAGGGTTAAGGCCGTAGTCTGCCACGCTGGCCAAGTGCGCGTTGGCAGACTTCACACACCTCAGATTTTTTTTTTATTTTTTTAATAATTCTAAGGTGTGCAGGTTTCCCCACGATGTTTACCTTCACCGTTAGCAAGTGTACCCCTGTAAAGTAAATATATTTTGGGGAGACCTTAATTATACAAATGTAAACACAAAAATGTCGGTACGTTTAGGTCGATCCCATAAGTTTCAGTTACGTCATCCATATTTTTCATGAATGCATTTGCATCACGGCATTTAAACCGTGTCATCAAACTTCTAAAAGACCTTACGAAGTACTTTCTTCGTGAAACGTTGCTTACAGAAACAATTTTCACGTGTGGCGGCATGACTCATAGACAAACGACTGAATTAGATTTCCTGTTATGGCTGCATATGGACGAAAATAAAATAATGTGTGCTTAACTAACTTCGCAAGCATGCAAATGTACGTATGATATTACGCCCATAAAATATATACTTGTATATCGATGACTATACAGCAATGGAAGTAGTTTTTACTTATTGTTGATCGAAATAGTATAAATGTTTAAATACTGACTCAGTAAAAATACAGAAGAGGAGATAAGTAACAGGAGCATTTTAACAAAAGTTATTTTGTCAAAGAACAAAACGTATACCTACCATAAGTTACTATAGGTGTATGCAAATTAACTGCAAAAGCAAGTTTATGTAAATTTTAAATATGATGACATACCTTTCGTAGCAACCGGTATTGACTGCCGCGTCATATCCTAAAAACAGAAATGCAATATTAATACACATTATGAAAATCATATTAGTTTCGGAAGCGGACAAGCCAAGGTAGAAGTATGTGACGATATTTACAAAGATCGGAGTCTTATTCCGAGAAAAGAGTGTATAAGTACAGTTTACATTACTTAACAAGCTCAAACTTGTGTCGTTCGAAAGCGGCAAATTATTTTGAAAAATGATGATACACATTTTGTCAAAAAAAACATATTCGCGTTCAAGTAAAACATTGCCCGCATTGGTATAACGACGACTTCGCAATAAACATTGGCTTTCGAAAGGCTTCTCTTTAGCGGTATAAGCTTCTGCATGCGGGTTCACTTCCATACACACAGCTAAACTCTAAACACCTACTTATACCTACAGGGAGATGCGAAGCTATGTGACGAAGTTTCCTAAGTTATTTTCTAACTAATTTTCTTCGAACTCACTACAAATTACTTTATTTATGCAAAAAAATTACTAAATAGAAGATACTCGCGTCATGTTCGAGCTAATCCAGTTCAACAGTATAGCAAATAAATATAATAAAACAAACATGGTCATAAATTAAGGAAATGGGAGTCAACGATCTTAATATCCCGTTTACCACATCCTACAAAGAGGTTATGGAAGCAACTGAAAAACAGATTTTGTGTTTGGAAGACAGCATTCTAACATTGTTAGCATCCAAAAACTGTTGTGTCATATTCAGCATCGCGATGTTCGATATCTATTGTAAAATGACCTGTTCGCAGAAAGTGTGTCAGATGACTGCTTGCGCGTACACACCGTTTACATATCATTCCTTCGACTCCAGTGCATTCATTAAGTTACACACTATGTCCGGTAAATTTCTTTGCCATGAAATTTTAAAAATTGAACGACATCGATTAAGTAATCAATAGGTAATCGAACAGTCCTTATTGCAATTCAACTTTCAATGAGCCCGTGAAATTTATCTTTAAAAATAATAAAAACCGTTAGATCACCATCTTGTCAATTGTTACGCAGCCAATAATTGAAAGGTTATGAAACATCCCAGAAGCAACTGTGAAAGGAGTGACTGGAAACAATTCAAAATGTGAGCATATCTCTCAAAGGGACGAAGAAATATTTATATATACATTGCTTAACATCAACACTAAGTATATACTGAAATCAAAATGGAATGAAAATTAAAAAACTAAAAAAATGCTTAATAAAAAATAAGAAAATGTAACGTAAAATTTCTAGTGGTGACTCGGAGTCTAGATCTGTGCCCGGCGTATGGCAATAGGCGTACCACCTATTCCATGGGACGTAAACGTAACTGGTGAAACGTGGGAGTGATGTTACCTTACGTAAAAATTAAAAACTACACAGGTACGAGACTACGAAAAAAATTCATATAAGCGCATGGGTGATACGGTAAAGAGTACTGAGAAAACGAACAAAGAACTTCTGTCTCTATTATGCTGCGGTCCGATATGAGTGGTTATTCAGCAATATTGTAGCAGCACGGGTATCCAGGAATGCGGGAGCAGGACGCACCACTTGCTGGTCAACCGATTGTTATAAATAAGATAAACGTAAATAAATTTCGATTTCGTGAGAAGTAACACAGCATATAAAACGACCAATAATAATACAACAAAACTAAAGTAAATAACAGTGACTATATGTAATAAAATTGGGGTATTAATGATGGGTTATTTATTAGTCAATAAGCGCTACCGCTCATCAGTCATTAGACTAATTTACAAAAGAGGACGTACGGATGAAATAAGGAAGAACTAAAACGTTAGTATTAGACACTGCACTATTCACGAATACTATTCGACAATTAGGTCACGCGGGTTAGAATCGGAAGCTCGCAGCCACGCGCCGTTTCGGCACTTTATGCTAGAATATGTTTTCTTACAAAACCGAGCGTGCGAACGATCATTTAACTTATTTTTCTATTAAGCCGCGATCACTCACGCGGGTGCCATTAATGTCTCATGATTTAAACTTAAGAGAAAAAGGTTATTATTCTATTTATAACAAGACCGTCTTTGACCGTTATTGACGTTGCTATATTCACTATTTCTTCAACCTTATTAAAGACCGTCATTTGTTACTTTTTACTTTACTGTATAAACTGTGAATTTTTCATGAAGATAAATAAATAAGATAAGATAAAAAATAAATAAGATAAGATAAGATAAAAGAGAGAACAGTTAAATAGACTGCCTTGTTGGTCGAGGGGTTGCAAGGGTTCAAATCCCGGGTCGGGTACTATTGGATTTTTCTAATTTAGAATTACTAGTAGTGACCCGGAGTCTGGATCAGTGCCCGGTGTATGGCAATAGACTCACCACCTATTCCATGGGACTTAAACGTAAGTCGTGAGACGTGGGGATATAGTACACCCCTCTGCCTACCCCCTCGGGGATTACAGGCGTGATGTTACATACGTACGTATAAATAAATAAATCCACATTGTGCTGCTTTGGAGACGATTAATTAACACCTTGAAATTAACAAAGTGTTGTCATTTTTCTAGGAATACTAAATATTATCCCAATATTTCCTAATAACATTGCCATGTGATATGTTGCTATAGTCGCGAAACACTATTACAAAAACATGCACAATAAATGCAAAATATAAGTTTACACTAGTAACTCCTTGAGCTTTTTCATAGGAAATGCTCGTCACCGGATACCTACTACCTCATTTGCAAGCAAGTGGAAGGAACCGAAGCAAATTGTACGGAGCCCTTATTTTCAAGAAGTCTAAAGCCAAATTCACTTAATTTGAAGAACAAAAGAGGAAAAAGAGTATGAAATTGGAATTGTAACCGCAGACACTAATTATAAGAAAGGCCCGTGTATTTTACTCTACCTTATCACATAGCCGTATCACTGGGGAAAAAATAAATATTTGCAATTATTTATTGAACTCTCTTCATTTTACAAGCTTTTAATTTCGAGATTGGTATGTGAAGTCATAACATCTCATGTATTTGTTTTCACGGCCACAATATTGCGTTTCGATTAATTCGCTTCAGAGCTGCGATCATACAAAATAAGCAAACACGTGTGTATTGAAACAACATATTCCTTATATTGCTTCATACCGTATCGCTCTACGCTGTGAACGTTACTTGTTTTGCAGGGAAAGAGTTACGCTTTCAAATTAACAATGTTTACGTAACACGGCGGGCGAGCAGCGACGGGCGGCGCGGCCTGTCTGCGCCCGTGACTCACACCGCCTCCGTCACGCCAAGATATGCATATTATCTAAACATTGCTTATGACTTCATATGTTGAGCTTTTAGTGTACGATGAACGAGTATATTCCCGTATATTCTCATATTTGTGCCGAAAGTTTCGTCCCCATTCATGCATGTTAAATGAGAAAAAACACGGTACTTTATTCCGTTATTATGACAATCAAAAATATTTCCTCTTATTTTAGTAAAATAAAATACGGGGACGACAAGTTTAGCTTTGGATTAGCTTAACAATAGCGTTGAGCACATTTCGTATTTAAGCTTAGCCGGTATTACATTACTCATTGTCAGCGTAGCCACATCTTGCACTAGCACGACTTCACTAGATAAGTTACTTCCATATAACGAATAGTAAAAAAAATAAGACGGAAATTAGAAATAAAGGTTTCATATAAATTAAAGTTTTTAAAAATGAAATACACACGTTGTTATTTTTAATTTCTGCGGTAACAGCAACATAATATTGTGCAACTATAACAATGACTCGAGGCACGCCACCGCACGGACGGTCACGAAGTGGCTTAGAACAGATTCAACAAAATCGACGCAATCTATCTGCTGAGTTCAATTGTAATGTAATAAATAAATAAAAATTGTATTACAGTGCGTTTCTAAAATATACACAAAAACTACAAATTTTAAAAATATTTTTTAAAAGTGTAGATATTACTTAAAAATATTGTGTGCGCTAGCAGTGATAAGGGTGGAAATTAATGTACGTGTATGAAGACGATGATTATTTACTAAATGACATGTGTAGTCGTTTAGTCGTCATTTGATCATAGGATTTTACACGGAAAGCCAGAGATATTGTCAAATCCATTTGTAAAGTGTGAATGTGCTATAATAAAAAACAATTGTACCTACTGTTCAAGATATAAAACAAAACTATGCAAAATCAAACAGGTCGGTTTGTGCCCTTGACGCGGCCCTTTGCTGCCGTGCTGCCGAGCGCGTAGGCGGAGGCGGCCGCGTCAAGAGCACTCACCGACTAAACCACAACAAGCCGGTCCAGTGCAAACCTTAGGTTGAAGCAACATAAACGAAAGGGTGTAGCGAGTACAAGGTAAAATAATAACAACAAAAGTGCGAGCGACGCGCGCGCCGCGTGGCATTCCGCGTGCGAATGGCGTGTATACGTGAGCTGTGAACTGTACCGATCGCGAGTTGCGCACGAGCAGCGTGTGTCCGGAGTCGCCGGCGCCCTCGCCCTCCGCACCTTCGCGCAGGAAACCCCCGTCGTCCGACGAGGAGCCCGAGGGGTCCTTCACAGGCATGTCAAACAATCACGTGCCAATCATCACAGACAAAATGCGACATCAACTTACTGTATAATCGTCCGGTACCATGTTAAAAACGTGAAGAGCTGACGGTAGCAAGTATTGCTCTGCTACGATTGAAAAGTAAAACTGAAAAACGAACACGAGTCGGGGGTGGAAAATCGATGAGCAAGCCGTCGGTGTCCGGCGCAGGTCAGGCGTGGCCGCCCGCGGCAGAAGGTCGTCGGAGCATCAATCATCGTCGGACCGTCCGTGGCTGGCTAGCCACATTGAACAGAATATCGATAAAAGCATATACCTCAAATCACCATGTACATATGATATATTATGTTGTTTTGATGAGCGGCGTGCGCGAGTGTAGTGTTGTCTGGGTAACGGTGCACTCTCACAAATACCGACAAGCCGTGATCGCTACGTGCCAGTTGCCAATGATCACCTGCCAGCTGATGCTGTATGGGAACATTTCTACATTCTCCCACGACCGCTGTGGTGCAATCTTGCTCTTTCACTCGGACAAAGTACACTTAGCTTCAGCGTAATACCAATCGACTACATAGTTCCCAAATGCACATAATGTTTAAGTAGCATACAGCACACTTCAGATAAAGTTTTCATTAATGATGAACGGATACCGAGCACCTTGTGCCGATAATACACATTCGACTATCGCCGATTTGCCAGCGGAACTGTGGCGTCGATTAGCAACGTGCTTCGCGACCCAAACAATGAGGGTGATCGCGGCTTGGTACGCCGCCCGTGTGCCCTGGCCACTGGCTGATCGATACGCATTAACAAAAACCTATTATCAAATCGATCGTTATGTGCAAAACAATGTGCTTGCACCACTTTACATGACTGAACAGAACTATAAGCACTTTACAACAATAGTGGACTGACACGGCGGCGTATATATTTTTAGAATGGTGCATACCGCTTCAGGCCGTCGCAACATTGGTCAAACGATACACAAAACCATTAGCGAGCTGCGCCTGCAGTCGCGAGGTAAATTATGTCACCGTGACCTTCGCACCGCCGACCAACGAAATGTCTAAAGGAATTTGATTGCACTACATAAATCCACGGCGAAAATTGAAACGCGAGTAAAGCGAGGCCGTTTAAGGAACCAACTCGCACCTTGTTGTGCGAAAATAATATAATTTTCTTTTATTACCCTAATGATTTGAACTGTCAATCTAATTTAAATTATTCAATAAATCTAGCAAGCAATGTGGCGAAGATCAGCTCAAACCCTCAAGAGGACGTGCGTTTGGCCGTTAGAAAATAATAAAGTGTATTTTAATAAAACGACATTTAATGTACTTACATTACAAAAAATGTAACAGAGGTCGATGTGCATAGGTTTACGAATGGGAATTGGCAAATTGTCTCGCTAAAGGCTCGCGGGAGCGATGAGTTCGTTGACATCCGCTTAAATAGATTATAGGCGACTGTATTACTAGTCGCGGTTGTGAAAGCCAAGAGCGCCGCGAGCTGAATTTATTACAGCTTCGTTTCAGCAATCCAATCCGTCAATAAAATACGTAACATTTCATTGGATACATTGGTTAGTGACAAGTGAAAGCCTCTATCCTACAATCGTAGTAAATGTTCACCTCTGCCCACAATTAATTGTCGTACAAAGTTATATCACATTACTATTACTTGAAGATAAAACTTTATGTACGGTAAAGACATTCTCATTATATTTATCAGCTTACTGACACAGAGCTAGGCACCAGACACAATTTTCAAAGTAGCCTAGCCTATTTATGGAAATTGAATTTAAACATACCATATAAACTCTAACGTCAACCCATTCCAAAATGGATCAAGAACGGAGTCACTGCAGTAATCTTTTTGGCTATTTAAACAACACAGTCAAACGATTCACGTTTAAAAAAAGATCTATCTATATCTTTTTATGCTAATCGCAAAATTGCAGATGTACTTTTAAACTGTGTAAGCAATCATATATTAAAAATTTCAAAAAATAAATGTCAGATTTATTACTACAGAACATTTACAGAGCCATGGCAATTTTCCCTCCTTGACCAATAACAATGAAATCCGCCGCATTTTAATTAGAGACTTCCGGATCGTTTATGTAGAAACGTCCAATGAGAATTCAACTGTTGCAGGTGAAACCTATAAATGTCGAAATGACGATGATTGTGTTCACAAAACTTTCCATGGTAAAGTTGAGTGACGTGCACGTGAACTTATACGTTACTACAAAGTGGTTAAATTGCTTACAGCAATCAAGAACGAACTAGTCGTGTTAGGGTGCACGCGTTTCATTATCGAGAACATTACGTGCCGTGGTTGACGATAACATTACACAAGACACAAGACTTCCAACGAAATGTCAGGGAAAACAGAATCTCAGAGCAAAATTTGCATCATTCACTTATGCTGTGAACGTATGACAATTGACCAGACTAATGGAAGTAACTCCTTAATGAATATGAAAAGTTCTCATTCATCTTAAGACAGATAGAATGAACTCACCCTGGCTAACTTATTGGGCATGGGTTGATGCGGAAGGGTGTGATGCCGGGGCCCGCCGGCCAGCTCCGGGTTGAGTGCGAGGATTGCATCGATCTCCACCTCTTTGCCCTTGGTCTCACCGCGCTCGTACCATTCCACCGTCACCGACCGCGTTTCCAGGTTAACACCGGAAACTATGGCCGAGTGTATCCGCCCTGGAATCAATGAAAGCGGAAACGTAAAATACAAGTTTTAACTAGTATCATAGAAAAATACATTACGATTATATGGAGGGTTAAAAATGTTGTATTTAGTTAAATACTTTATTGATAGATGGCGTAACGAGTACATTGTAGTAAATTATTCGGAAATACATTTTGAAACTCGCCCGTGAGCAAAGCCGTTAGCAGTTAGAGCGAACTTCATAAGGTTTTTAATGGCAGATTTACCTAAGATCTGCTTTTGTTACTTCTAACTTTTACGAGGCACATTTGCATAGCCAGTCACCGGTAAACTATGAGCAAAGCACAGAAACATACTTAACGTTTACATATCAAAATAAAAAATGTTAAAAATGGAACAAAAATGTACATTTGATCAAATTAATATTTTTTTACCGGTTACGTCCATACTTAATAAATAGTTCTATGATATATATTCAGTTGTTTAATTTTAACTTCCGTCAATGTTAAAAAAAGTTAAAATACTGAATAATTGTATATCTACATATGACACCAGTGGTATGCTACTGGTGGCTTTTTGGAGCGCAAAACGGTCACTCTTCGCGATACTTCATCAATGAAAAATAAATTTCCACGCGCTCCCTTTAACACTACGCCGATGACATTTACATAAACAAAGACAGACATGCACGACTCGTTATTAGGAACATGTACAAACTAACGCGATGTCACGCCTGAAAGTCCCGAAGCGGTAGACGGAGGAGTTCAGTAGTACACTCCCACGTTTCACCAGTTACGTTTACGTCGTATAGGAATTACGGTTAAACGAAATACGGTTTAGGAATAGGCGGTGAGCCTATTGCCATGCACCAGGCACAGATCCAGACTCCGAGTCACTAATAGAAATTCTAAATTTGAAAAACCCAACCGACCCGGGATTTGATCCCATGATCTACGATCGGCAGTCGCGCACGCAAGCACTGGACCAACGAGGCAGTCAACTATGTGTACATATAATGTAAGTTATATGTGTATATGTATACAAATTAAAAAAAAACAGTTCTCTTTCTTAAGACCTTTTTATCATTTCACGATTGATATACGGGTTTGTTGGGATATTCAAATATTGAGAAGGTTAATCCAAACAGTAAATTTCATCAAAACAACCCATTAGGCACTACATTCCGTGCTGATCTACCTATCAGAGTGGTGCTAAATTCGATTTCCGTTGGGCTAAAAATTTAAATTATTTATTTGGCTCGTGTGGTAGGGAGCTTGTGTTTGTGTGTTTTTTCACGACATATCTATGACACGGACAAGTCATATATTGGATCTTATTCATGAAATGTTTCACCATTATCATCAATTCTCTTATCATTCCACTGATGAAAATAAATTACCTCTTACGATAACAAGAGACAGATGACAAGGGGTAAGGCCTCAGTCAGAGAGCACTACGCAAAGTTTACAAAGGCACTAAAATGTTTTCGCTAAAATTACATAAAGTATAATACCTAGTTTCAAAAACCAGAAGTTAACGGCCTCCGAAAAGACTTGTTTAAATAACAAACACTGACGCTCATTGGCGCTCGGCTCCACTGCCAAGTGCTTAGGCCATTCGCTGGCTCTAGAAAATTCTTAACTGTGCGAAAAACGGTGCGAAAACTGTGTGAACGGTCACAGATCAGATGATTATGAAGCAGTCTCAGGTATACCACAAGGTTCCATTCTTGGTCCCATGCTTTTTTCTGCATTTATAAATGATATCACATTGGAAATACGCAACTGTCAATTCTGCCTCTTTGCTGACGATTTGAAAATATACAGAAGAGTGAATACTTTTTTAGACGCGGAACTTATACAATCTGATCTTAAAAGAATAAGCAATTGGTGTTTCTTAAATGGTATGGTACTGAATGCCAAAAAATCGTATCATATAAAGTTCTCAAGAAAAATAGTACCATTGAAGTCCTCTTATAAATTAAACGATACAATGCTACAGCAAGTTTCTGAACTTCGGGATCTAGGTGTGATAATGGACAGAAAACTAACATTTAAAGCGCATATTGATGCAATCGTTAAAAAAGCTGCTAAAATGCTCGGGTTCTTAAAAAGAAATACTAAGGGTTTTAAATCTTCTACAACCAAAATAACCTTGTATAATTCGTTGGTCCGCAGTCAATTAGAATTCGCATCTGTGGTGTGGAGTCCTTATTTTGTTACGTACTCGCAGAGAATTGAAAACATTCAGCGCTCTTTTACTAGACACCTAGCTTTTTATTCATCTGGAATTTTTCACCGCGCCCCCTATGACGTTCGTCTCAAACACTTTAAAATAATGTCACTTAGTAGCCGTCGCTCTCTTCTTAATGTCATGTTTCTAAAAAAGATTATTTCTGGAAAAATTGAGTTCATTCACTTACTCCAAAGAATTAATATTAGCGTGCCTTACCAGTACCCACGACATCCTATCGCCAAAATTTTCAATATCCCTGCAAGCAAAACTCATGTCCTAAAATATTCTCCTTTATCTAGAATCTGTGCGGATTACAACCGAGCATCTTCGTCAATCAAAGACATCGACATCTTTCACGACACAATTCTTGGTCTTAAGAAAAAATTATGTACTTACCTGCTTAAAACATAAAATATGAATTTCCTTTTTATTATGTTATTTCCTACGTCATATACGTTCAATGCCATAATGATTATTAGTTAATATTAGTTAGTTGTAGTTAGTTGTTTATTTCTTTAATTGTTTTTTTTTTTTTTTAAATACTTAGCGATACTCATTGTTATTACATGTCTGTTTCTTTAGCATTAATGCGAATGCTGTATACGCCTTTAATTGGCATACATACCGGTGTTGTAAACTTCTATGTTGCTTGTGTTAAATGTGTTGTATGTAATGCTGTTGGTGTATC
>DWEE01002982.1:0-10943 GCA_018245755.1 Parelbella macleannani
CGTGTTCTAAGGTGGAGCAACGCTGTGTCCGCGTTGCGTTTTATTTCGCAGCACGTTTGTTGATTGTCCGCGTCTCGCTCGCTCTGTTTGTGAGCGATCTCACTCGTTATATTCCTAATCTAGTTTTTCAATTTTATTCATTTCGGATTGAGAATGTTTGTTAACAGTTTTATTTTATTCTACAGGACCACTTCAAATTGGTGAACTTTTTTTGTTTATTTTCGTAATGAAAAGGGGATCCCTAAACCCTGCTAATGATCGTTTCGATTTAATGTCACTGCACATTACCTGATAATAGGAGCTACTGCAGGCTAATGGTTCCCAGCAGACGTAGGTCCGTCCATCTGTACAATCGCAGTTTCGTCCCGGCCGCGTTGAGGAGTGCTACTCGGCCTCTGCGCTCTTCTCACGCACCGGGCCATTCCATTCGTTTCATTATCGAGCAACATTCTTTAATACCACAGAAACTAGAACGTACCGTACATTTGCTATTCACTGCTACGACATGTTTCAACGTTTTTAAGGAACATTAAAACAGAATATCGATGAAACAGTAAAGTTCTTCTATGTAGTAACAAAATATCTGCTCAATACACGCAAGTATCAATAAACGCTAATTGTACCTTTCCACTTAGCATCATTATATATTATTTTTCTAATTTTGAGGACGTATTTAATTTATTAATTGTCTCATTATTCTAGTGATTAAAGCGCAACAGCTGAACGAGTCGTCATGGGTTCGATCTCCGGTTCTGGCACAATTGAATTTTCCTGACTTGAAATTCCTAATAATAGGTCGGAGTCTGGACTTATGTTCGGTGCATGGTGGGTCGTGTAATATGGAATTGGTTAATCGGGGCACAATGCTACACGCCTCTGCTTACTCCTACAGGCAAAAACAGGCGTATTGTTATATGTGCATTTGATTTACATTTTGGTGTTGCGTCTTCAATTAATCGAATGGTAAATGCTTATTGACCGTCTCACTCAAATCGCGTAACGGAATCAACCGTGAGTCTATTGGGACGTTGTGTGAATTGATTCTATGCGACTATGATTATATACATACATACCAACATATTTTGTCTCTTTTAAACACTAATGTATACGATGCTAGAAGTAATGTGCTTAATGCTGAGTAACTTTTAAAAATGTGTACTCAGAAATGTAAGTCGGATGAGGTAGAACGGTCCAAAGCCCGTTCGTCGTCGTCGGCCGGAGGAGCCGATGTCGCTAATGAAATCAATTGTGAAAAAGGACACGTATCCAATCAACTGTGAGAGCAGAGGCCTGGCGGCCCGCTGGGGCGGCCATCTCACTTACTAATATAAATATGAACACCGGAAGTATATTCGTCCCATTTATCAACTCTTGTCCGCCGTTAAAAATAAACTCATTTTTTAATTTATAGAATACTGATTTTTTGACACTTGTTGTGACACTTGTTTTCTTAACTTTGGTTTTTTTAGACCCAAGTTTAGTATTTAGGCCTAAGAAAACTAAAATTATGAAATTCCGCAAATAGGATATATGTATGTATGATAGTGTATACATTCATATACATAGTATGTCTCATTTAAAGGGCATATACACATGAAAAATATACAACGCATGCGTAATTATGTGTATGTACTACCATCAACACGTTCCACACTCAAATGAGTACCCACAGTTGTGAAATAATTTGAATTTAATTTAGTAATATCGCTTTCAAATGGTGTGACTGATAGTTCCGCCTTAATTTTAGCAATAAAACGAATTTTAGACCCCCGGCCCCGCCTTGAAAATATTATCACTATATCATTGCAAAAACGTAATTATACACGAAACAAATACTGATTCTGTAATTCTTCAGCGAATAAGTAATACTACATTTTATATTAGAACTTTACACGCGTATGTCTCGTGCAGCCCCGGCCCAACGGGCACCCTACTGCTGAGCACAGTGGCGCGCGGCTCCACGCACTCAAGTTTACTTGTCTAAGTGGATCGGAGACATTTTGTCAGACACATCCGCACACATATTTTCCGTTTACACTGAAATATATACTGTCTTCCGATGAGTTCTGCTAGTACATTTCAATTCTAATTCCAGTTACTTTATTGATAACATTTAGTACCACAAATGTCTCCACCTTCGATCACGGTTACTGAGCGAAGTTAAAATTTTCGTAAAAGGTTTCTTGAAATTTTGTCACATTAAGTTATTTCATGAGTTTTAACAACACTTTCTCTATTCGACATCCCGTACTTGGTCAGACGCTGAATAGGGAGCTTCCTCGAAACTTGCTTCTGCCAACATTTCTCGTCTAGAAAACTTCTATTCCCCTAAAGATTCCGAAAATACTAGCGGAAATAATTTTCAAATAGTGAACCACCGGTCAGAGAAGTTGATAGAAAGTTTTCAATTCCCTGCGGTAGGTACTCACTGTATTATGATACAGTTATATTTTTCGATCCACGTATGATGTTGGCTTTCTAAGTGTTCACTAAATTTACTATTACTACTTGATACATTCATTATGACTGCCTCGTTGGTCGAGTGGTTGCAAGCGCGACTGCACATCGAAGAGGTCCTGGGTTCAAATCCCGGGTCGGGTACAACTGGATTTTGCTAATTTAGAATTTCTAGAAATATTTTATCTATAATTTAGAAATAGGTACATATATTCTGTACTCTGCAAAGGAGCAGCTCGGTGTCGCAAGCTCGTGGTCTCTCACAGTTGCGAAGGAAATAAATTTTTAACTTTCGCACGCCATCAAGTACGTACGAGTAGTGACAATATGCAAACTGAAATTCAATTAAACTCACTTAATAGTTACAGGAATATATTATTTTCCATTAACGTAATATAACTTTGTTATTTAGCTAAAAAGTGCAAGTAAGAAATCCACTGAGCGACACCATATCACACGTCCCCGCAAGAGACACTCACTCTTGTGTCTCGAGCGGGTGAATAAAAAGCCTTAAGTCCGCAGCCGTTTTTCAACGCCGAGACAAATGTGGCCACTCGCCACTTCCTCCCTAATGAGCAAATTGTTGTCCGCCGGGAATTTAATATACCGCGCGAGGAGGACGCCGCCCAATGTACACTAAGAATATACAGCGCATTCCGAATATTTTCGCAATTCTTTGTTTTCTCGGCCGGCAGCGGGAACTTTAATAACTTGAGCGCGTCCAGATTGTTCGGAGTTTTCTAATTCGTTCAATACTCTTAATTAAGATGAGCCACTTATTTTCTACCGTACACTGGAAATTCGTGATTGAAAAAATAAGACCTCCAAGTTATATTACAAAACAGAGAATTTCTTAATATCTTCCACATGATAACATCTGCTTAATATATAGGCTTATAATTTATCCATTAGAAACATACATAGTTGCCTATTATATACAACATGGAAACGACATGGACGGAAGTGACGAGTCCGCAAGGTTTTGCTGCAGTACTACAGTCATGAACCCAAGAAAGGGCACTCTTGACCAAGGCATTAGCTAGCATTTTTCTCTATTAACGCTTTCTATTTCCTCTGAGCGGAGTCCAGCCGAGGAACAAACAGCTCTACAATTAGCTATATCGTAATGAAGAATCTATACCCATCAAAACAACATTCTTAAGAGAAGCCGCTAGCTGCATATGCGGCGTGCCGTTCAAAATAACGTTTACGAACTACGAAAGCAGAAGTGCAGCGCGACTGCCGGACTAGCGAACGACACGTTCCCAATGTCAGCCGTCCGCTGGGCTCGTTATGAAGCCGTCACGCAGCGGCGGGCGCGGCGCTATCGCGTCGCTCACATCGCCGCGTCGCAGCCGACAGCGCGCTATCGCTCTATCGCTCGCGCTAATGGTTCTGGATTCATTTGTATCTTTAATATTCATACCTGCCTCATGTAAAGCGTTATGAAGAAATTAACAGAAGTTTCGAATTTACACAATTAAAAACACAATTTTGACGACATTTTGAATTCAAGTTCCTTTTTCGAATTTCATTTCTTATTTTAATACAGATTTTTTTCTCTCACAAATTAACAACATTTATTTACTAAAATAATCCCCATTTTACTAAAACAATCCCCGTGATTTCGGGTTTAAACCTCGTGAGGAAACCGCACAACTTATAGTGAGGAATCTACGAGTCCATACTTACCTAACATGGTAGATAACCTTCAATCTTTCCTTTCACAGAGGAGACCCGTGTTCAAGAATGTTTACTACTTAGTTTCTGTCGCAATAAATTGAAAAGCTTTTAATATATAAACTCGAACTAAAGTACACATTGAAATTTTACTTGGATCATATATGTAATTGAGATATGTAACAAAGCATTAATAAGTTCCGTGTCTCGGTGACGTGTGTCTGCGCTCCCGGAGTGCATTATGTCACATGACACAACGTGACACGACACATTGCAGGCCGCGCACTGCGCCGGTCACAGAATTGCTGGCGGCCGATGGATAATTTCAGACAGACTATGACGATCACAATATGAACTGACAGAAGTGCAAATGTCTCACTGAATTAATTGTGACTGTATTTCGTAGAAACCAGCCGTATTATAAAACAAAATGTCATGCAGATATTTATATAGTCTACGCTTTTTCATTTCAATTTCATCAACACCATCATCAGGCTGTCTCAGTTCGAGTTGAGGGTCGCATAGCACAGCTTGTTACATCGCCTACGGTACTGCCTGTACAAAGAATACTGCTTCTTGCCGTTTCGGACTTTCAACATTGCACTCGAATGTTATAATGACGTAGGATAATGAGACTTTTGTGTTTTAGTACCGCGGAGGTCATGGGGCGCAGAGAATGAGCGTTAGTTCTCAGAGCTACCGCACTCATCCGCTCGCGGTCGCGCGCCCGCTCACCGCGCGACCTTACTTCCGCATTAGGTACTTACTTACTATAGAGAGATGCGTGAATTTATTTACTAAAGTCTCATTCATTAATACCATTTATAATGAGGACTTTTTTATTATACCAGGGTGGCAGGGACGACCATATTAGTGTCGTAACTAATCGGTCTAGTGCGGGGCTCTATTATGTTCTCAGGGTCTAAATAGAGTGACTGCTTATTACTAACTAGGTATTATTAAGTAAGTACGAGTATCTAACATAGAACAGAGTACAGAGAAATGTACGCCGAGACTGCCGTGCGACGGGTGCGCCGGTGACCATCAACATAACCTAACAATACAACATCGCGAGCTGGCTGCTGGTGCTAGATAATAAAGCGTTAACATTTCAGAACGTAATAATGCATACAATTTAGGTTCGTGGAAAAACAATTAACTCTATTATAGCGCAATTCAGCTCTTCGCATCCAACCGCTGCCGATCGAGCTCAGTAGCGTGCCATTGGAGAGGCCTATGTCCAGCAGTGGATGGGAGTAGGCTGATAATGATGATGATGATGATAGTGCAATTCGCGCCTTAGGACGCAAACTCCCCTCCGCGAAAGCGCGCGTTTGTGTGGTACCGTCAGCATGCTGAGTAAGTGGTACAAGGCATGCATTGTCTACCATCGACATGTTCATATTGACACTCGTTGGATTCCACATCATTCTTCAGGTAAGTTTCAAACGCCTGTACAGAAAAAAAGTGATTTTAATCAGGTACGTACTACGACGTATGTCGTAAGAAGAACACAAATGCGTCATATCAATATAGTAATAACATTGTATACAGTTATTTATAGACGAACATAACCAGCTAACATTTATCAGAGCTAAGCAGTACTCGATATATTATATTTCTACTGTAGATCGGTATGAGATTACCGCTGGCGTGGGTGGCATACTAATAGTTTGACGATATGAAACAGGCCCGCGTAAGCCGCGGGACAGGAGCCGGCGTGTCCGGAGCGACTTCACGGACTAGGCGGCTACGCACTGGCATCCCTTGTAATTAATCGGCGGAAATAACTGACGATAATTAAATACCGTTTACTGCGCAATACCAATATACAGTGCAGTAAGACATGGTCCGCGCGGAAAGACTCTCGTCCCGCTGCGACGCGACATCGGACGCTGTCCACTTTTATGCACTAATTAATTATATTACTTCATTATGTATCCAGCCGTTTTTTCATTATGTTGTAGTACTATTTACTTTTGTTTCAACTGTTTGAAAATTTTACTTTAATTCTTAGATGTAACATTTATTGGTTCTCCAATGTGTAAATAAGTAAGCCTTGTATTTAATGATCTATCTGTTGTACCATCGCTATTGTATTGTAGTGTTATTACGGTACGTGGGCAAAGACAAAATGACCAACTTGTAATGAACAAATGCGTTTTAAAAATTCGGAGTCCAATGACAAAACGTTATAATTGAGAATTAACTTGAAATTCCAAGCCTTTTATTCCACTAGGTGTACTTAACGTAACTGATTCCATACTATTATTTATACCTACTAATAAAGAATTTTAAATAAATAATGCAACAAATTTCCAAAATGTTACATTTCAAAAAGGCGTCCATTGGCATGCTATTACCATTGACTATTCATGGTTTGTCCATATACCTATTGGCGAGCTCATAGATTTGAGAATTTTATACGGCTTTGAGGATGCCTTGGCGATTAAATAAGTTTCATTATAAATCTGTACTGTAGTAGTGTACGTGCTGCCGCGTGGACGAGCCGGCGCTCTTGCTCGTCAATATTTTACAAGCTTTAAACTGAGCTCTTTTAACGAGCGCATGCTCGGAAACAATTCACTTGCAGCTCCTTTTGTAGAGAGCTGACATTCGGCCATGTACGGCTAACGGCTCCATCCGAGCCCCGCCGGCGGCACTGCGCTCCGCGGTCTGTGCTGCTCCGAACATGGTTCGATCCTGATTTTATTGCTAGTGATACATTATTATTAACTTATGGAAGTTATTCCTGTATGTTACACAAAGTACTAACATCATCTGACTGCCTTGTGTCATACGAGTTCATAAAAATTTCACTTCATAAATACCACTTGATACAGCGGTAAAAAAGTATCATGCAGAAAGCTTCAGAGCTTACAAAAAAATTCAAAGATTTGTGAAGACCGCCAACCTGCACAGTCGGTCGGTCAGCAGGACAGAAAAGGGCCTTAATACTCTGATTCTAAAAGAAGACCCGTTTCCAGCAGTGGAATGATAAAAGGGTCGAAAGGTGAAATAATCGAAGTAAGAATGCCAGAACATAAAAAAGTCTGTTTAATAATTGTTCTGGAATAACGCCTTTTACATCATATCCCTCATCGTCCCGTCACATAGGCAGCCGGTTAAGAACTAATCAGGTTGACTCGAACAGAAGGTGATGCGGAATTGCCTCGAGTAATTCCGCATCATCCATCAAACTAATCTAAATTGAGCCTGTTAAAATGGTAATCTGTTGTATGTGATTAATTTGCGACACTAATAAGGCTGTAGGAAGAATACGCGCGGCTCATGCATCGCGCTCTCGAGCGGACTCAGGCAGCCGCGGGCCGCTCAATCGGTGAGCCCGGACACGAGCGGCACCTCCTTATCATCCGGAATGGGTTCACTTCGCGCTCTTCTTAGCTGATTCGTCCAATGACAATCATAACTACTACACTCTAAGTATCGAGAGCGTTACACAGTTCCTACTTGAAACCTCCTGCTGATGAATTTATGGGGACGGACATTTAACAGCATGGAACGACTCTAGCGTTGCATGTTTACGTATTACATTCTAAATACGTTGAGTCTCGTAACTCCTGGTGCAGTAAAGTTGGGAACCTTATGTGTATATGTATACAGAGTTAGACACTTTCCTGTGGTATTCTTTTAATTTGCTATAACTGCGGCAGTATATCGGTCCTGCTTCTAATTACTAAGTACGTACAACGAAGTACAGTATAAATACACACTCGAGATTTACTTAATGACAATCGCGGCGAGGCGGAAAAACTGGAGCAGTGTCGATAGAACTGAAAGTACAAAGAAATTAATGTTTGCCGACGGAGACACTCATCGGCGCAATATCGCGCTCGCAAGACACTGCAATATTGAAACTGACCTTCCGCACACAATAACCAATTGTCTCTTTAAACTTTATTTTTATCTCAACTTGCTTTCTCTACTTTCCAATTAATTTCTCAACGGTGATCGATACGGCTATTTCTTCCTCTCGTACAGTAGACGCCAGATGCGCTACTGACCTCCGCGTGAGGTTTCAATCAACGCTACTATGATGAGACTGTAAAACGTCGTAAAACAGACCATAGACGCTCCTTTGATTTCAGGTTTCTTACATGGTACAAAGTATCGTGGGTTTAGCTCTGACTGACACTACATGATTTGACAAATAATATATATTTTAAAACAGGACAGAATATTCTCACAAAATGTATTCCAAAGGTCGCCCTAAATGGGGCTTAAAATAGAATAATGAACAAGGGTGGGAAACGAATCCTCACTTAATACTCTAATTAGAATATTAAATATTACTTCCGCGAGCTATAATTAGTTCCGCTTTGATGTCGTTCTCACGTCGAGTATATTGTGACAATTTATAGATGCGAAGTATTTTATGGAAATAGGCCGTTTGACCCTTCCTTACTTTTAGTTAAAGATCAAAAGAAACTTCAAAATATTTCTCTTATTTCGACGTTACCAAATTCCATAAACATATTACACTGCCGTTTAATGTTTGAGCTTTTAATGCCGAATGAAGAAAGAAATAAAAAATTTGTAATACTAAATATTAAAATTATCCGATAATCGTTTTGTAGTAAATTGCACAGAAAGAGTAATCTTCACATTTTTCCATTCTCTTCTATAGGTTATATACCCTTTGTTTCGACACAACTGGACATCACTGGTGGACTATTTTTGTTGATTTTATTAGTTCTTGTATGAATAATGTAATTAAGCCGCTTCCACTTGGACTTATCGCGGCCAGTCCATCTGTTTCGTGTAATCGAACATGGAAACCTTAATTTAATATTAACACGTTAAATTGCACCACACTGTGATAAATGTGCGAAGACAGAATATATCTTGTGCGACGTTTCAGAAAGGCACGTGCACACTGACGCTGCATCTTGTGTCCTGCTTGCGGGAAAAGATCGCAGTAAAGTGTGCTTAATTCAGGGCGATAGGAAGATGATCCCTTTAATTGCGTCAGCGCTCTGAATGTTTGCGCTGATGCGACAGCTGACCGTGAGCGGGTGCCAAACTTTTTTCCCAGTATACTACTAACAGTCATGTTAGTTGACTGAATCTACCTAAACCAACAGCGGTATTGTGCGCACAGTCCCTACGACGGCTCCGGGCTTGGCGCGTCGCCAGGCGCAACTTCGTTCCGGGACACAGTAAGCGGTTCCATTTTCACGCCTCTTTCAATTTGGAACCTAAAATTGTCATATTAGAGCTCATTTCCTTCTGCCGTTTGGAAATTGCCGCTGTAAAGAAGCAATTTGTAGTCGTATACAAACCAAAGTATTTCTTATGCTTTACATCCTACAGCCTTGTTTCGCGTGCAATGTTCAAGAAAGAATCCTCCGATTCTTTATATCGTAATGTTAATGGGCATAGCAATTGACAACAGCGATCTAGTACGCTGAATTTTAACTTTATAATTTTAAAGTCCATTTTCCTATCCAATTGTTTTGTAACAAGAAATACAGACAAAATGGAACACCTAAAGCTATGAAAAAGTGGTTTTACATATTTTTTAATTAATTGCAATATTAAACTAAATAAAAAAAATCCGAATAGAACAATTGGTACACTCGTCCGTCTAACCCTATGGAAAAATATAGGCATGATATAGGAACTCGAATCTCTCAGCACTATTTACATTATACTACACCGGATGCACACGCCGAACGCCACGCAGCATACGCAGCCAGTGTGAAGGTGTCCTGGTCGACATGCCTGCTCACAGCAGTGGCATGTAGCGGGTCCGGGTTCACATTTCTGCGGCGCGCAGCAGCCGGCTAACAGTTCGTTTGGTTTGCACGCGGCCTTGAGCACGTCTGTGACACGAATTCGTAATATTCTCTTCTTCCAAAACTCGCACAACGAGCCTAAAGAAGTTTTCTGTTCAAAACTATTTTCACACTGGCTCAAAGTTCGAACTTCAGTTTTCCGACGTAGTTCTAAATTATGTGATGTTCTATGTGATATTCTTTATAACTATTCTAGTATTTTATTATTCTACTATTGGAAGATAATTTCCTTCTAGAGGGCGAATGGTACAGTTTGCCCGCACTAGTCAAGCCCTGGTGGGAAGGCTTCACATTTCTTAAGACTTCATTGAAAACTCTTAAAGTATCCTGGTTTCGTCGCGATGTTTTTCTCCACCATTAAAAAACCGATGTGATATCATATAACAATGTAATTTTAATATCAAGTACCTACTAAATGGAAGCAATAGCCAGGTGCGCATCTGCTAGTATACTGCTAGTTAGTAGCCAGTAAAATATGGCTGCAATTACTCATCTCTTAATATGACCATTTCAGATGACTGTTTCAAATTAATTAATAACATAAATCCGAGACGAGAGCAAAAACGACGACCGGAATGAGTAATAAATCGGCAACCAAAATAACTCGCTCGGCCGAATACGTACACACTACACACGTGGGTACCGCCGTCGCGGGGTCCGTTGGCGGAGTGTTTACGTTGTACACTCACTTTTCGGCTTCAGCTCCGGAAGTATCACCCTACACTGTGCCCCGTGGTGCGGTCCTCGTATTGCTGCGATCGTATGTCACGACTTCCGTATTATCTTTCAGAATATATTATATGTAGTAATAAAATGCCCAGAATCGCTGATACATCATCGCAGGCTAAGGCACAAAAGCTAGAAACGAGAAATTTAAACATTGGGTTTCTTTCATGACGTAAATGCCCAATAAGAATGTATTTCTTCAAGCAAAAGGTTTTCTGGTTAGAAAAATGAAACACCTGTTTCAATGACAACATTTAGACC
>DWEE01002983.1:0-10937 GCA_018245755.1 Parelbella macleannani
CTATTTTTACATTGATGGTGGCAATAAGAGATAAACTGGCTCCACCGTTTGATTACATACATATAACTGCCATATACATATTTTAGCACAAAAGGCTCTTCACTTCGACCATAGGGTAAGAATAGGTTTTACGAGTATTAACTAATTCACTGATGGAAACATTCTGTATTTATTCTGGATACTTCCATTGCTTCACTAATAATGCTATTAGTTAATAACAGATTTATAGGAATTAGCAGCGAAATCTACCAGCCCTTGACACTTCTTAAATTATTATCTTTCAATATACATATGTACATATATCGTTTAATCTCTAGGTCTGCACATTTTCGGTCATTTTAAAACACTTCAAGAAGGAAGTACTCGGACTTCAATAAACATTGTTATAGTATTCGGACAATATATTTTTGTTCCAAGCTCATTACGACCCCTTCAAAACTGTAGATTTTATCGTGTCGATGTATTCATCCTACCCTATATTCGGAATGAATCATAATATCGATTGTTGTGGTAGGGAAATACTCTTAAAAAGTTAGGTAGGGCATCCTTTATAGTGTTATAAATACTTATACATAGATATGAAATAATAAATATAACTTCACGTCTGTAATCCCCATAGAGGTAAGCAGATTCGACATAAAATGAATAATAAAAAAATCTTCGTATATTTTTTATATGCTTCAGCAAAAAAACAAATGCATTTTTGTTGAAAATTTGATAAAAAATATATACATATATTAAAAAGAGTACAAAAAGCTGTCCTATCTTCTAAAGCGGTTTCTATTAGACAACCAATTTCAAGAACAGAAGAACGTTAAAAAAAGAGAGAAGGGTAGAGTTAGTAATAAAATAATAATTGTCCAAATTATTAATTTATCTTATTATTTGAACTATAAATATTACATTTTATATTATTTAACGTATTGTAACTCATCCGTATTATGAGAAAGTTTTAGTTTCTTGCGTTCACTGTGGTACCCTATTCTGTTTGCTCTGTCTACCTCATAAGGGACCTAGAGTGTATATGTTTGTATCTATGTTTTTTTTGGTTATATATCTATTGGTTTCGTTTATTGTGTTTAATAATAATAATAATCGACCCATTTATCATTCCACTGTTGGAATATGGGTGTCCTCTTATATTGAGCGGGTTAAGGTCATAGTCTGCCACGCTGGCCAAGTGCAGGTTGGCAGACTTCACACTCCTTAGAATTTGTTTTTATAAACTCTAAGTTAGATTATCCGTTATTATTCCCATGACCTCCATCACTAACGAAATTAAAATCGAGATTAATATATAAAAAGCTAACATCACGCCTGTAATCCCCGAAGATGTAGGCAGAGGAGTGTAGTACACTCCCACCATTCACCAGTTACGTTTAAGTCCCATGGAATAGGTGGTGAGCCTATTGAGATTAATATGTCTGGGTAAATACAAATAGATGTCCTGGAAACTGTCTAAAAATAACAGACATAATGCAACAGACATTCTACTGGTGTCTGACGTCACTTGACGCCCTCTGGCGTATAAACAAAGCATGTAGTTTGCAAAGCCACCGTGCTCGGTCACTGACCATTAGGTACCTACAAAATATTTAAGCGGTCGATGCTGTAAACGTACATAGACAGGTACCTAAGTCAGTATTTTTAGCATAGAAATATTTATTCAAAGTTATCTTAAACTTTGAATTTTCGCGTCAATCCCGTCTCTTCCCACAGATATAATGATTTAGGAAATGCTGTCAATATATAACTCAATACTAATAATAATAGAACGATAGAAAGCGTTGAAGCTTTCTAAAATAGACCATGCATGCCTAGAATAAGCCTATTCACCCTTGCTTTCAATAGTCCCAAGTTTTATACGGATAGAAATACAGAGTGTAAACGTACATAATTTAATTTATTGTTGCCTACAAGTATAACAACCCGACTAAGAATAACTAGTAAGAAATTTAAATAAAAACTCTAATAAATGTAATAGTACCAAACTTGCAATATATGTATAAAATATTTCTGCGGTAGAAAGGGATGTTTATATACCTATCACATTGCGCCCCGTGGGGGGGAAGTTACGAAAACATTTATTTAGCAACCCAACCCGCTTACAACTACCCCACGCCTATCATACCTTATAGTAGCTACATTATTACGTCTAGACTACAAACAATAATTAAGCTCATTTGCGACTAGAATGTAACATCTCAAAAATACTATCTTCCCGAAAACAGTTCAGAAAGTTTGGAATTATAATTATTGGCGTTTTGGTTAGCGTATTTAGCATACGTATATCGATATAAAAATAAACTGTTTAAAACCGGAAGATTTTTCGTAAGGCGAACCCAGGAAATTGAGACAAAATAAACAGAAATAAATAGGCAGTGACAATTATCTTGAACGGCCTCCAAATTTGTAACAAATCAAACAATTTTTATCAATGAATATTTGTTCAACTTTTGTCGGCATTAAAAAGATTCTTTTCAGCTCTTGTGAGACATATTTGTTACGCTAAGACGCCCTCAGATTTTGTGTGATTCCTGTATACTTTTTTTAAATATTTCCCTGGTCACTATTCTACTTAAAACGTAATTTTAGCAAATTTCAGAACTGTGGTCTTTTAAAATTATTTTGGTTTTGTATGACTTTTCCAAGATTTTTTTGCCTATGCTTTTACCATCATTATTAACCTTTTATTCGTTCGGCTGTTGGACATGGGTCTCCTCTCAGAATGAATTTTTTTTATTGTTATTGTACTCGCAGATTGTCTGTGCGGGTTGACGTATAAAAAAGTGAAAAATTATAAATTTTGTATTTTACCTAACATAGCAAAATGTATGTCTATATAGGAGTAATAGATGAGTTGCCCTTGCTAATTTCACGCTTTGCTCACGACACATCGTCACTGCGAACCTCCAGGGTTGTTTGTGTTAGAACAGATTTGATGCGACATTCAAAGTTATTTATACAGTTTTAGATAATTTTACGGTACAATAGGTACTATACGTTTAATATACGTGTGTAGGACACAAGGAAGTCCATCTTAATTTTAACAAAATTTCACAAAATACCACAATTCGTTCTGAAATTAAATGTTTGATAGTGACAAAAAGAAAATACAGTCTCTAAGAAGAATAAGAAAAAGAAGATTGTCAGAACAAGATACTTGACAATTGGCACTGCCTGCCAACTCCTTATGCGATCTTTCGTGACAATATTAAAGTATTGTAACAATATAAAAAGTATAAGTGAGAAAAAAGACTAATATACGCTGTACACGCATGTACACAATGTCATACATACATACGCAATGTTCTAAAATATTTAGTGTCGCCTCGTTTAACGCAAACACACGGTCAATATTTGAGTTTGCCGCGAGCAATTAGCGTTCACGTGTGGCAACATTCCGTCGCACGCAGGGCTAGATACACATTTAAACAATGTTAGTAATTGAAGTGAAATAAATAATGCTAGCTTATTGCTTTTGGTATACGAGTATGTAAAAATGGAACGGATTTGACGGATAGGATAAATATATTTGACAGGTACTTAAACAACATTGTGACAACCTGATACCTGATTGAAAATACAATAAGTATGCTCGATGGTCTCATGTGTTCTACTAATTTAAATTTTTGAGGGCTGTTACTTAATTAGGTGAATTTAATAAATACAATGATAAACCGATATGATATTCGTAATAAAGTATTAATGACTGGAAATATTTTTTAGAGAGATAATTAATGGTTTCAACCGACTCCGACAAGCAGACATCTTTCACAATTCCTAATTAACGTTCTCTAAACGATGAGGAAACCAAAAAAAGCATACTGGCCTTATTTTGATTGGTAAAAACAAAATGCTTTATTCAATAAACATTCAAAATAGCCATCCCTTATAAATGGACTTAGGCATTACAGCGATGCGCAACTTGTGGAGATACGAGGATGTTGTAATGTAGAAAAAGGTTTTGAGAAATGTATTTTAATATGTCGTAACATACAGACATACCGTTTGCTTTTAAATATACAATATTATATGGTGCATTATCTCTGTATGATTTGTATTAGATAAATATAATAAAGTCTTCCACAATTCACGCTATCGGCACTTTCCGCTAGAAAAATCGTATTATTGTTATTATATTGTCTCGCAAGGTCGCCTATGGGATAGCCAGAGAGCACCCACTGTCAAATATCTCTTTTCTCAGAGACTTAATAATATTAACAATTTCACATCGGATGTCTTGAGTTTACTCCAACCACGCTGTCCTAAGTAAAATACGTGTAAGTATATACAATGTCACGTGACATAAAATGGCAGCTATATGTACATACATTATGACACAATGTTACAGTTCTTCAAATTGTAGTGTCATTACACAACCGTGTCACCGACTTTCTTTGATAAGTTGTACGATCTAAACTCGTAGCGGCGCTACACCAAAATATTTACACACATTGGTCTGTTCACACGTAACCTACTTTGCTCTGCATCCAGTTTAACTTATTTACGACATGTTGTTATGAGTGTTTGATCGTATTTACGCAACGATGAACGAAGTTGAATGCGGTAAGGTGAGGACAGGCCGTTAGGGAGTTGTTGATGGTTATGTTCAAGATTGGTCTGATGATGATGATGCTAAAACAAACGCCATTTACGTTTTTAATATAAAACTTTTTTCATATTAAAAGCCGTTTAATGGATAATTGAGCAAAACCTCATGAAAAGAAGGATCTCGGAAAGGTTTGGAATTAGTCGGGTTGTCCTGAAAATACCTACATACATATATTATGTAAGTTAAACAGGTGTATATAACTTAACCTTCTATTCCTGTTACAAAACAGGGCACGTCAGAGCCACGTTTTAATCACGTGGTCATGACAAATGACCAGGCATGTTAAAACATACTAAAAGTTAGATCCCAAGGGATCAAACTGGTATATAATAAACGACTAATATACATTTTTATGTATATCGCTCATCTGCGACTAAAGTGTAATATCTCAAAAACACTATGATTCTTGGACTATTATTATATTATGTAGTTATATATCACAGAATAGTCTATATGTCATATAATATTATAATTTCAAACTCTCTGAACTGTTTTCTGAAAGAAAGTGTTTTCGACATATTACACTCTGGTTGCAAATGAGCGACATATCGCTTATTTACGACATATCACGTGACACGTCACGTACATATGTAGAGACAGTTTTATTATTTATCTATAAAGAAGACAGTTCTGTCAACATACTAGTGCATATATTTTCATACGGAAGCGAATTGTCATAGAGACCTAGTTCTATTTGCGTCACACTAGCGCAAGGGTTAGCACGCCGCGTGACGTAAACAGCTGCTGTGCTGTGACGTCACAGTACACAACCTTCGAATAAACTTAAAATGAAGTTTTACCCTCTACGCTATCCAATCATGACGATTTTAA
Source organism: Parelbella macleannani (assembly GCA_018245755.1). Lineage (NCBI taxonomy): Eukaryota > Metazoa > Arthropoda > Insecta > Lepidoptera > Hesperiidae > Parelbella > Parelbella macleannani. The sequence continues at coordinate 5,447 of DWEE01002983.1, forward strand.
TGACTGTAGAAGAGATGAAAGAAGTTAGGTGAAGGAAGAGGCAAAAGAAGTTTCGCACGATCATAATAGGTGGCGATTCCTAGACTGTCTACCTTAGTGGAATATTGCCGTGACAGTAAGTGCGAACGTATGTATTAGAACAAGATCTGACAGATACATAACGAAGGGCTTAAACTTATTTTAGAAGCTGAAGCTGAGAATTTATTTTAGACTATAAAATTATTTCAAAATGAAAAGTATTTTAAACACTCCAAAAGTATACATTCCGAAGAGTACTTTAGTAACTTATTGAAACAGATAACCTATTTCAATGTTAAAGTTCGCGCCGCGCCGTTTGAATTGTCACATTATTTTTAATTGTCGAATTTTTTAATTTTCCTATTATTATAATATGTATGTCTTAGATTGATATATGTTTTTAAATACCTTTTTGTCCTTTAGACTTATGCGGTAAAGTCGACATAGTATCTCTTATGCTTTTTTTATACAACAAATGTGAAAATGTAAGTAAATCATCAAAGTGAGTATGAATTATTTTTAAATTCAATTTAGTGATTATTGTACGGTCATTTACGCGTTAGGGAATATATATTTGTGAATAATTTTCTTTGTCAGTCACAATATAGGTATAGATAAGGATAGGATAAAATCTAGATTCCCGTTTTACTAAGTACTTAGTAATGACGAAAGTAATCTCTATTCTCAGACAAAGCTAACAAGAAAACAAGAAGGTTTGACCTTTGAAACGTCTAGAACTACATAGAATATAATATATAGAGGAGCTTAAAATCATTTTCAGTTACGAGGCCTGAGTTTCGGCCAATGTATTGTCTTTCAATTTCAGTTTGTTATGGTTATGTTGAAACAGGATTTAAGTAGAATATTTTGTTCTTATAACAAATTGTGCTTGTGAATTAATAATAAAGTCAAAATGTCTGCATATTCATAACTTATTTAGAATTACAAATAACTTATTTTAAATAAAAATTATTTCATCTATTACAATAACATTTAATCAAACATTTACATCCTTTACATCACGGCAATAATCCCCGAAGGGGTAGGCAGAGTAATGTAGTGCACTCTCAGGTTTCACCAATTACGTTCTATGTCCCATGGAATACGTGGTAAGCCTATAGCTATACACAGATCCAAACTCCGAACCACTGTTAGAAATTTCTATTAGAAAATCCCAAAGTAGCCGTTCTAGAATTAGAACACAGAAAAAAATAAAAACCTACGTTGGATAAATATACAATTTTTACCTTGAACGTTTACTGAAAGCGTCTTTATTTGCCTTAATACATATATGTATTATGCATACCGACAAAGAAGTTAGACGTAATGTGAAAATGCGTGTTTTATGTTCGCTTAGGGCGATACGAATCGTTGCCATTATGTCGAGATGCTATCGCTGGCTGCTGTCTTTTGTCAAACGTGTATTCCTAGTGGGTTTCGTATTGAATTGTGTGATATATTTAATTTATATGTTCTATTTGTGTTTTATATTTAAGTTTGATTTATAAAATCGAGTTACGTCTTGTTAGCGTGTGTTACGTGTTAAGAGAATGTGTTAGATTAAGGGTTCGTCGCTCCTATTATTATTATTATTTTTTTATCAATAATTTTTTGCGGAGCTTAACAAGAGGCGCTTCATAGTAAGTGGCCACCTTTGCCTATGTACATTGCAACACGACAGGCGGCACCAATAGATACGTTTAAAAGCTTTTTTTAAGAACTTTTGAGAAGGTAAATCTGGAATAAACTATGTCCAAAATTTTATGTTCGTGGCAAGAAACCCGATGAATCATGTCTATTCGGCATGTAGTGCGATGGAGGAATAGTAACTTACCAGTTTCCATTATTAACAGATTGACACAATTATTTCATCCGGTACCTACGGTATGGTTTGGGAGATACATGAAGATATTTAACATCGCGACGTAATACTTACGATTTTCTTGATAAAAAGAAGAATAAATACAAACACATCCAGTTTCCGATAAAAACATTTCATTCTATAAAACACTGCAATATTTAACTCGTTATTTCAGTAAATTAGAACATTAACCATTGGCATATAAACACGTTTTCAATGACATTTATAAAATACAAAATAAGGTTTGCAAGGTATTATTATCGATATCTCCTTGACTTAATTGTTGAGGTTTTCATCCTTCAGAAATGAAGCTGACCGACCGTGAAGGGTGTGTTTAAAGCGATTAATTAACAAAATTTAACGTTACACCCTCGGCTCGAGGGTCGGCGCGGCGCGGCGTGCCGGGCTGATTGGGGATAGCGATAATAAATTAAAAACACCGCAGAATTACAAGGCAATTTTGATTTTCTGGTAATCAAATTCGTCGTCATATTAAAATGGATGACGTCAAAGGTACTTTAACATTTTTTCTTGCAGTATCGCTCAAGATATTAGCGAACTGTGGTATATCTCCAGAAGTAAAACAGCTCATCATTAGATGACAGTATGATTGTTTGTAATACGTAGTGGCAGACCTTAACCTTTCTCGTGCTGTTGTGTGTGTGTCGTGTGAACAGAGGGAACTCCTGTCCAGCACTGGAACAATGTTCATGATGATATTGGTCTATACAATATATTTAATATATTGAATGTTCATAATTTGTAAAAATAAGAGGCGAATCTTAAAAAATCTCTAAAATTTGTAGGTTCTTGGAACTTTATTTACGTTAAATGAATATATCATAATTATCATTTATTAAGATGAGGACCAAAGTCTAAGAAATAAACCAGAAAAACATTGATCGAAATATATCTGGTGGTTATTCCGTGATGTCCGCATAAGGGTAGACCTCCATAATTTTATTTATTTATACCTACATAATTATGAGTACGTTTGAACATATTTCGACAGTGGATTAATACAATCTTTATTTAAAACGTTTATCTAACAAAAAGTTTCAACTTATTTTGGAATAACAAAGATAGATTGGATTTCAATAAATGCAAATTTAATTTTAACTTTAGTAAATCATGTAACGTTTTGTTAAGAACGTTCCACTCTGTGGCAGAAATAAACTTTATTCTAAGCGCAGTTGTAAAAAGAAACTTTATTCCAAGTTCATCGACATCAAGAAATTCAATTGAATGAAAACTTTGCTTGGAATATATAAAATATTATTACCAAATGAAAAAGAGCCACTCCAAGGGTAGTTTATCGTTTTGAAAGTTTTCATATCTTTTAGAACCCTCACACGTGGCAGACCGTCTGAATGGTTCGATGGTCTACGTTTAATAAAAAGTTCCCAATATGGTGCGATCCACTCTTTCAAGTACTGACAATTGGTTATACACTCATATATTTTACTACATTGTGAAGAGAGTGTTAAAAAGACGAAGTAATGATATAGTTTTTATGTTATACATTTTAATTAAATAAATAAAAAGTGAAAATAACTATAATAATGATGATAAAGAAAAGCAGAAAACAAAAAGAACGCAAGAAAGAATAGTTGGTGAAAAGCTGAACAACCGAATATCGTGCTCAGAGGCGTCCTACGAGTATGTCCAATGGACAGAAACGGGCTGATAATGATGATGGTGAGTAATGAAATAATTTCATTAGTAATAAAATCTGAAGTAACGCCTCACAACATTATATACAGGTACCATATATCTTTAACTATGTATAAGACATATCCTTTACTAAATAAGCTTTAACCTAAACCAACATTGGGTCACAATCTATTCCCATTCTGATACGGCAACTTTGCAGTTGTTTGCAACAAGACCACTTCTATTTTAGTATCGATAACTTCAACAGAGAGCACGTGTCCTGGACGGTGCTCCCAGTCTGAGTCTCCTTACGTACTCGTATATTGACAGGTCGGGTGGGGATGAACGCATTGCAGGCCAGGTGACTGGCGCCATGACCCTGTAAGAGACAAGTTTAAACTGATCTCTAATAAAATAATTACTAACTGTAACGTCCATCTATCTAAGTAATGATTTTATTAATAAAATATTTCATAAATTAATCAACTACATACATCCGAAACCACCGTGCTTGTATGAAAAGAGCGATGTATGTATATGGAAGAAGCTCGGCATGTCTGCAAGTATAGAGATATTTAGCATTCCGTGGTCTCTGCCTACGCCGCAAGGGACCTGGCCTAACGATACGTATGTATGTATACAGACAACTTTGCACTCAGATCCGGAATAAAAATCCCACAATCTATTCAATACTTAATGACGCAATCTCTAACAATATATGTATTTGCACACGTGTTCATTTATCAAAGAATGAATCGCCGTGACAATCAAATGTGGACCACGAAAAAACTGACTTGATTTATATATATATCATATTATTTATATATATATATACACTTGAATTATAGTGTTATAATTTTTAGGATTATGTAGTTAGCAACATAATCACCGAAAACATTGTGAGTATTTAAGGTTGATGGAAGAATATGACAGGTCTGTATTCCCCTAATGGGCCCGGTCTCATTGTATAATAATAACAACTATGTACATAGTTAATGATGTCGCTCAGTATATAGCTTCGAGTAGGTATACATAAAGTCAAACAATATTAAGGAATTATTCCTATTGATACTAGATTTAATTTTTGGGACACCTTTTGGAACTTTTATATCTTTTCACAGTTATTTTTATAACTTTTATTCGAAAGTCCCATCTCTAAAGCCAGCGTACATGTACAGACTGATGAATGTAGAAAAATCAAATCGGGTGTGTAAGCATATATGTATTTGGTACTCGATGATCTCTACCCACCCCTAAATAGACCTGGCGTTATGATATGATAATAACACATATACACCCAAAGTTATGTACCATAAGCACATTATAACCAACGTGCTCCATAAATGTCCTATCAACATCCTATTTTAGATATAGACTAATCAACTTCATGAACTTTACTGATACACGCGATAATCATCTCCTTGACCTTATGGTGTCAATAAACTGCTTGATTATCCGTCATTTAAATGTAACATCACCCTTGTTATCCCCGAAGCGGTAGGCAAAGGAGGGCAGAACACTCCCACGATTCAACGGTTACGTGTCAATCCTTCAATCGATTGACCAAATATAGGTATTATTGTAACCTAACTGACATTCACGATTTCGTCTGCGTAGTGCTAATAAAATCGTGTTTTCTTAAATCCTCAATTACTTAAATGAAATTAAGATATCGCAATAATTGTTATGAGATTAATAAGGGACAGTTGAAAGATAATAAAAGAAGAAATAAAACTTCTAAGAAATAAGGCTTAGTTGATATATCCCTAGTCATTTTTCCATGATGTGCGTAGAACGAAAGACGTTTCTCATTTTATTAACATACATAATGTTTACAGGGACGTTACTTGTCGATAAAATGTGTTAATTAAAAGTTCTCTGAGGCGTGTGAAATGTGCTAACCCGAACATGGCTAACGTGGCAGAATAATAAGCCTTTACCTTATTATTCTGAGAGAGG
>DWEE01002984.1:0-10937 GCA_018245755.1 Parelbella macleannani
TATACAGCGGGCTCAAATCCAGACTCCGAGTCACTACAAGAAATTCGAAATTAGAAAAGTCTATTAGCACCCGACCCGGGATTTGTAACCAGGACCTCCCGATCGGCAGTGCGCTTACAACCAACGAGGCAGTCAACATAAATACGCTACGTATATGTTTATTATACAAATCATTAATAGATGTAACGTCGATTATAAATAACGTTAATCAATTTAATTTAATATTACAATGAAAATTTATTGAATTAACAAATGAAGTCATGAATTAAGTGAATTTAGAATTGAAATTAAAAATCCATCCGGGATTTTTTTATCTCTTTTAGAGTCAACAAATTCATATAAAGGGGGCGCGCGAACAGCGATTAATTCCCGCACAGCTCTGATAACCCGCTTCTGCGCTACTGGGCCCAAACTCAACCAAACGCGATACAAATTCGTTTTCACAGTCCATTACCTATCTTATTCTGAACAACGGCGTACCAATTATAGTCCTATAAAAAATTATGTACATAGCATTAAAACATTAAACTTTGCCTTTTAATAAACCTTTTTAATATTTGTGTAATAAGAATGTTAACAATATTAAACGGTACGAGAATATTAATGTGCCTATACATATTTCGTAAATAAACATTTCATAGAAAATAAATGAAAAAAGTAAATATATCATTTCCAGGAAAATGTAGTGAACATTTTGAATAAACATGCGACTCCGTTTCTGTTCGATTATATTTTATAATAGATACAATTCATTTACGTTTTATTTTTGTGCTCTTTCGATCATAATGGAATTTAACGACACGTCATGTTCGTATTTAAAATCCATTGCAATTTTTAAACTACACAAAATTGAGCTAATTATATTCGCGTCAATCAATGAACTGTCTATAATTTTAAAATTTTATGATGGGATTGTTGGTTCGTATTAGTGTTCTATAAATGTAATATTTGAATATGTGTGTATGCGTGCGTCAATATCGAGATTCTCCTCGTCGTATACATATATCACTGTGTAACGCTTTTTCCTTACGTGACGATTTTTACCATTCTACATGTATCACAAAGCGCGTTAAGGAACTATGATATAATAAATATAAGTATGATATTATAATACCTTAATAAACGCTAATATTACTACTACTGATAGTATGATAGGATATTAAACATATTTATATTTATTCAAATTAACATCACATATCGCTATGAGTAATTTCACAAAGTTTCTTAGCCAATATGTAACAATTTACTCAAGAGACTGTCAACGCGCTTTGATCCCGAATTGTTATGACAGGAATCTAGCTCGCGAAGCCTCCGCCTGCCATTCTACAATGATGTAAGCAAAATATTACGTCTCATACAAGTATATATACTCGTATCATTATTGCGTTTTATTTACCTAATGATTTGTGCACACAGATAAATATCAACAAAATTAATCATTCGCATAAAGATCCGTACAAAGATACCTACTGCTTATTTGTAAATAAATCTCTACGTTTATTTTAAATATTACGCATTAATTTACCAAATATTTAACACTACGCACACAAGAATAATTAGCACTTTCAAAAGTAGTTCAAATGAATTTTCGATATTATTTCGTCACATTCATCTTACATCACGTTTTGGTATTTGTGGTAGACAACAAGACGATAACCTCTGTTTCCCTCTTTCAATTCCCACGTTTGATCTTACAGTCCTTAACATATGTGAAAACAAAACGCATATTCGATTTAAAACCAATTACCTACCTTAACAAAAGGCCTTTGAAAAATCCATTACATTTACTCGAAACGTAAAAACGATACAAATTGATTTAATGTGACCTAAAATATTGTAAACCATTACTCGCGATGTTGATAGCAACGATCCTTATACTCCAGAGAGTCAAGTAATCATAAAAGGAGTCTTATTCCAGCCGTTTTCCTCAAAATATTATTTCGCGTTTCTTACGTGTTCCTTATGAGTAGCTTGTATCTCTTATAAATATGTCATCGAAAGATATCGTTAAATATTTGAAAAATATATATTACAGCGGCAAAATGATATACCATTACATGAAGAAAGACTGCTGTATTATATTCTGATCGTTTTATGTTGTGCGTAGAACACGGATCACGGAAGCTACTGGAAAAACACATAGTATTTATACGAAGCTAATGCAATGAAAACTCTTGGAAACAAGTTGCAGTCAACATTGTGCTAATACCATTCTTGCATACGTTCTTTTTCCCAATCCCTGCACGTCGACAATTTCCGTGAAAAATATTTCATCCGTTGACATACCCCAGAAGCCACGAGAACAACCTTCCTCCAAGGAACATTTTGCGAATGATTAGTCAGTTGTTAATATTATATTCTCAGTAATCATTCAAAACTCCTTACGTGGTGAAAAATCAAGTTTTAATATATTCAACAGTCAATATCTAGTACATAACTAACAACAACTTGACCCAAGTGTCGCTCATCTTAAAGATAACCCTGACGAAATAAGGAAACAAAACAGCGTGAGCTGATCGTATCGGACCCATCGAGCGCGCCTCACGAATGTAACTAACTTCCTCGGCTACCACTTACAATATCCTCCAAACGAAATTGAACCTTAAGAACATAATACTACAGTTGTTTTTACAATGTTCCAAAGCGCAGCTCCTTGCATCGTTTACATCAGAGATAAGTCGGGATAGAGAGTTTTAGGTCGAAGAGAAACTATGTTGGCCCGTATATTACGTATCGTGAACACGCCCAAGCTCCAGACTGTTAGAATTGCTTATTGAAGAGATGGGAATCTGTAAGACAGGGGGAATCGATTATCGATTCCGTCGACGATTGGACGTTGATGTATTGATTTCCAAGTATAATGAGTTTCATCTGTAATTGAATAAGTTGCGGTAAACAAGAAGCGTTCATATAAATATAGCTTCCGGATTAATTCCTTTTCGGCGAATGAATTAATCGCGATTTCTTATTCGATTCATTTTGCTTTATTAATTCGATTAAAATACTTTGTTTAAGTTCAATATGAAATTAGCCTTAACATAAATGTTTCGGTTCTACTATTACTTGTCATTTTACTACAATTTTGTCAGCAAATATAATTGCATATTTTTGTTTATTCCTACAGAATGAAATGGTTTCTATTTCTATTAACAAAGCAGGACGAACTAGCGGAATACGTCTCACGTGTGCTGGTAGCCTATAGCTATAATAGAAAAAATATAATTATGTATAATATATAATGGAGACTTAAAGCAGAAATCAAGTCCGAAGTGCAATGAATTTAAATGGGTTTTCTAAAGAACCCCACCTAATAACTGTAAGTAACGCCTAAGGGCAGAAACATACATAATGTATAGCCGTCCCTTTACAAGGCTCATTTCATAATACGACAGAGACAATTCAATTAACATTAAACGGAGAAATTATGTGCAAAAAAAGACCATGGATTAGGAACTTATTCAATTATGCAGATGTAAATGAAATCTAGCACGATTCTACCAGTGTCTCACAGCTAGCGTGAGAGCTATAGACGATATACAATGAGAAAGTTATCCAAAAATATGATCAGTTTTCATCTATAATAAGACTCATAATATAGACGCAAACAAATTATTCCTTGTACATTACCTTTAGACATCAAAATCCTGTGGGGCTCAACATTCGAACGGTAGATAAAAGTGCTAGAAAATGGTGGCAGAGCTGTCTCGTACTTAATGTCTATGTAAATTATATTATATCTTTTGTCAAGCAACCGAGAACAGTCGAAAAAAAGTATGATGTCACAATCAACTCACGATAACCATGTCTTCTACTATATTTTATATTATAGTACTGCCCATTAGCCTTGGATTGTATCACATAATTTCACAAGTCTAATATGCGCTTGTTATTATATTTTTTATTATTTAACCCAATTCCTTGTCACACGGCTCTATTCGGCTTAGTAGTTACACCGAAAAACGCGTGAGATAATTTGACATCACTACCTCCACTTATTCTATTTTACTGTTTCAACAAATATAAACAAGCGTATGGAATGTTCCTTACGGTGGCCCACAGCTGGTGTAAAAAACACGTGATCAAATCTTTTTTGTTTCTTTTTTTTCTATCGTTACTTAACTTCACTCACCGATAGTTTCTCTTTTTAGATGTAACAAGTATCTAAAAGACGAAATTATATTTTCGTTGGGGAAGCAGATAGGATTCGACAAATGAGTGTAATTAAGAAATGGCGGGATAACAATGGCAGGGGAACACTTAATTGGATAATATCCCTTTTTGAACACAAATAAACCAGTAAATCAGATGTATAAGGAGGGTAACAAACTTTGGTAGAAGTAAGTAGAAAGCAACTCTAATTCTGATAATTTATCAATGCAGATTAAAATAAAAGTCATAGGTACTGGATGTAAGTATCAGACTCAAAAGATATCAATACAATTAACAGTGCAAAGACTGGTGTTTATTCGAGTCCTGAATAGACGGTTCTAGCATTTTTCATAGCGGTCGTAATGATTTTTTTCTATGGAAAGATTGTAGCCGTAATTATCCATACCTTTCTACTTCAGCGTATTTTTAATTCAAAAATAATAATACTATACAACTAACAAACAATTAAGCGTTAACATTAACAATTAAGCGTCAATAAAATAAATATTTAGAAACATTCAATTAATATAATGATTCAATTAATTGAATGATACCATTCAAACTGTCTACAAATACGCTTAATTGTCACAAAAATCCTAGCACATTTGCCAAACTTTTAAGATGTTTCCAAACTTGTGAAATACAATCAGGAAATATCCGCAGATGCAACTGTCAAGACTTATTAGTGTATAAATCACAGCATATTTTCTTTGAAGAGCATATTTGACATAAGTAAATCTATTTTACGACGCCCCATTTGGCACAACTATTACCGTGTCGGTCTGCCACGGAGGATATTCCAGGTTCGTTTCCTGGTCGGTATATGCCACTAACACAACAAAAATTAATCATGGTCACGTGAACGAACTGGACAACAATCGCGCGTAGTTCCCGCAAGCTGCGAGCTATTCTAATAACAGGTTTCGCGTTAAAGCCGAATGTTTGCGAGTTGCAGTCTTATTACTGGCAGCGCGCGGCATCTGCGCTGCCAAAACCAGAGCTGGGCGAGTTCCTGCGTTTACCATTAACCCCATCGAGCTGCAAGCGTATATTAAACATTGACCAGTCAGCAGAAAGCTATATAAGCTTTGGTATTTTACAGATAGACAATTTCAGGAAAAAATACTTCCGTTATTCTTGGTTTCTGATTGGCATATTACGCATATCCATAATTTCATCCAGTGATAGTGTAAAGATTGGTATGGCCATGAAATACTAATCTTAAATAGAAAAGCATTTATGTAAATCATGTTTCATCTCTTCATGGAACAAGCATAGCGGGTCTATAAGAATAGAAATATTTAGCACTCGCTGTTTTCGACTAACCCCGTACTGGCCCTGGCGTGATCATATAATATTAATAATTTATTTTTAATTATCGCACTTAAGTTTCTGTCATTTCTCAGTCATGTCACATTTAAAATGTTCAGGTAAATGTCCCTACGACGAAATTCCATATAGTTAGCATATATCCTACTATCTGCATCATTATTGGACTCTCTCACGGACTCGGACTGTGACTATTTACCATCTGAACTGTCGTACTATTCTTGATATCGGCGCTGAACGACTCGTGAGAATAAATTATTGTTTTCAACTAAATAAATTCTTAAACTATAGGAAGTGTGGATCTATTTTCATATTTTTTTAACGAAAGGATGTTTCTAAAATAAAACTGCTTTGTTAAAATCATCATCATTACAGTCAAGTATTGCCAATAGTGATAATCACTCTTTGGGAGTGATCTTAATGCACTTTCTTTTCATTTAGTTATTTTAATGACTTTTTTTTAATGACTAATTGTTTAATTTAGTGCTTGCGTTGTTGATGCATTAATGATGAATTACGGTATTTGCAACAACAGCTTCAGGTTTTTGTCGCATCACTTTTATTTACTTCTAATATACGAAGTTTACCTACAAATATTCTACCACTCCATCGACAACGTAACGTAAATTCTGCCCGGATTTTGATTGTCTGTGGTCACGTATACCGGGCGCCGGTCTAGCTTTGACTTTGGTTATTTGCTCCCGAAATGCTCGCACGGCTAGTAATATGGCTTCGGCTTCGACACATTCAATTTTAAGGCAGCAAATGAAGGCTTTATTGGACCTATATGCGAATGCCGTACGGCGCTGGTGCGGCGTAGAATAATAATGGCATAGTCTCTAAGGAAATATTATACTAGGCATTCTATGACGTAGAGTAAAAATTGTTAAACTGATTTATTTTTTAATTGACATTGCTTTCACCATTTCCTGCCTTTATCAATTAATCAAATAATTTACATTGGCAGACCAAGTATCATTTTTAAATGTGTAGATATGCCCATTGCTACATTGCCCCCTAGTCATTGCTGACATTTCCAATTTTTTCAGTAATACTAAGTAAAGTGTACTTAAAGATTCGTGATATATAACTTACAGGTAAGAACCTAAAATAGACGAATATTTTCAATGGATCGTGTTGGAAACTCACTATACATATGTTTGCCGTAAAGTGCTTAGACCGCTGTACGCCCAAGACACTTGATAGATTTGAGCTGTCAAACCGGATCGTAACTAATGGACACCGGATTGCAAATTACATCATATATTCACAACCGGTCAATTTACGAATTCGACCAGCATATAATTCTAGATAGGACAAATGGTAAAGGAAAATAAACGACTGTCTGCTTACTGTCTTATTTCCAACGCTATAATGTTCCCTATGTCATCCGCAGTTTACTAAAAAGGTTATTTACATTAAGGTATATAGGTACAACTAGATTATAAACTGTGACCGTTAGTGAATGTATGATTCACTAACGGTCACATTGCGAATATAATCTTTACCGAATGTCGGTGTTGTATTTATTCAGCGTAAATATTTATGTCGTCTTCAATGATGTAACAGTTACATTATACTTTATACATCCGCGTATATGTAACTTGATATCGCTGTCTTTAATGTTACTTGCATCTTAAATATATACAACATGTTGACGTGTGTGTAGGTTTTGATGCAAATTCGTTACCCCCTTCGAAAGTTAACACGTGGGTCGTAATGTATTCAAGCTGCTAGCTTGGCTCGTAACTAATGGATACATTGTAAGTGACGTCATATTCACGAACGGTACTAATGCTATGATATTATATTGCTTATTAATATATACATCACACAGAGGGCACCGAATGGCAGATATTTCTATCTTTACAAGCCTGACGTATTGTTTTTGAAATTTTCATTCCTTAATTAAAACTATTAATTTGTTGATTGCATAGTTTTCATTTTTTTATATATTTACTAGTAACAAGAGCTAGGCTATATTACACACAGTCTAGATAGATTTGACTTGCCAGACTTGCTCGCAATCGATAACCACTGGAATACAATGTACGTCATATTCACTAACGGTGATAGTGTAGGCGTAAAAGTACGAGATATGATTGTTGACAACATATATATTTCATTCCTCGACCAAGCAATCGTTAAACATCAAGATGAAAGGAATATAATAAGGTTAATTGCTTAATTTACCTTGCCAATATAACCGTGTTATCGCCGCGCCGTCAACAAAATATTACAAGCAATTCATATCTTGATGACAGAGCATATTTAATCCAATATGTTTATTGACAAAAGTAGCTAAGTAAAAAGATGTTAAAGAACTTTTCGGCTTTCGAAACAGAAATTTAAATCCCCAGAAATAAACTTACCGACGCTATGAATCACGATCCAGCGGTCCATTTCTCGTGCGTGCCAAATTCAGTTGCTCGTAAAGCATACATATAGGGCAACGAAAATACTTGAGTTACCAAGAAAATCACTCAAGCCACAATTTGGACGTCAAATGCAGCATGATGGATCCGTGCTGCCAGCAGAACGTGGTTAATGCACGTTGGATAACATATGACGTCATGTATCCCGGACATCGATAGGGAGTACGTATCTTGCACACATGTATAGCGCATTGAGATTGTAGGTCAGAACGAGTTTTGTAATACCCACTTTCATCGTATTTTTTAAATTTTTAAAGCAAAAACCTTAGTTATTTCAAACTAATTTTGTATTAATGTAACTGATGAAACATGGGAGTGCTCTACACTCTTCTATCTGCCTCTTCGGGGATAACAGACGTGATGTTACGTTTACTTTCATGTTGTATTTGTTAACACAACCAATAATTCCGATAAATATTTATGGACACGAATCTCTTCAAAACCCTTGATAGTTTAGTCGCGATATTTTTCTTGGCTGATAGAAAATGATACTTTAAATTATATATACGTATGTACATGTATGCAGGTGCATACTAAATTCATAAATGAATACAGGGTGGTTAAAACTCAAGTCTAGATGTTATGCGCTGCAAATGTAAATAAGAATTAGTATAAACATGCACAGTATACATTTTGAACCTCACACGACTCCAGGAAAACCTGCACGTAATAATAAAACAAATAGCGACCAAGAAAACAATTTAAAGCAATATCGGAACATCTAACATCAAAATTACAATATTCGTACGAGAAAAAAATATTGAATAAAACATCATGAGAGTCCGTAGAGAGTAACAAGACATTTTTCATTTCACATCTCTTACAGTTTTTCATATTATGATTATGCAGAGGCGCAAACACTAGCGTGATGTAAGTTGACAAGCGCGCTATAAAGTTGCGATTACGCTGCCGTAAAGCAAATCTCATGTTCGCAGTCTACAGAGACCGAGTGACGACGCGCCTTAACGCAGCTTATCATAAATTCATTCGTAACTCGTATTAGACATAAGTTTTTTTTTTATAAGTAATAATAATATATGCAAAAGGTAAACTAGAAGGTCTATTAAATGTCTCGGGAGTGGTTATACTCATGAATATACGAGTATGAGTCTCCGCCGCCGTCTCGCTACGATCGGCGGGAGCTCATGCTGAAGGACGTCGTATCAGTCAGAAACTAGCCGGACCATCCCGAAAAAAAATCGTAAGTTATGCCGGTAAAAATATAATCATGTACTAAAATGTCACTTCTGATGTATTTGAGGTCAACATTTCAAATTAATAAATCGTATTGTTAGCTAACACAGACGTGCGAATGAGATTGTGAACACAATACTATTTGCAACCACGTCAGAGGAATCCCTTGAGAAGTGAAGCTTGTCAGCGCGCCTGCGGATGTGACCTTTGATATATTGCAAAATTATTTTACTCCGGTATAAATAATTCATGGAAGGTATCCATCGTCACCTGGGTTGACTGGCAAAAACGCTATTTGCCATCAAGTCCGCGCTTTGTAAACAACTATGGGAAATAAAAATGCAGTTTTATTTTGGACCTGCAATTCATAAATAGTAACCATTAGAAGGTATATTTCTGAACGAGGCTGAAGCTTTTATTTAACTCCTTTTTATCTTTAAGTAAAGTAAAAGTATATTTTCCAAGAAATCAAGACAAAATTTTTATATTTCAATGTATTTAGTATTTAAAACGTCTTAACCGTACTTCAAATTTCATGCAAAACTAATAAAATACATCTTATAATTCAGTAAATAGCATCTCATTGAAATAAATCAGTAATGTAAGCCAATAGCATATATGAAACATCGATTTTAACAAAACGGCTATTTGGTTTCGAGCGCAATAGCCAAACAAACTGAAATGTAGCGTTTCAGTGAAACCGAATAGGAACTTTTATTGGAACATGTATACGGTTCGCCTGGCACGATACCATCGTTACATCCATTTCTGTTGTGAAGTAATCGTTATTAAAACAACCTGTATTATGATCGCAAAGGTGTAGTGTGTAGTGTATATCTAAGGCAATCACATCAATCTTCGAGAGTACGCCCATACTTGTAACTAACTTTGAAAAGATAAATACATACTTATGTTCCTCTCATCCTCCAGACCTTTTTGCTATCCTCTTGTCAATAATACTACTAGTAACGTTCTTAACAACTATATAAGTACTGTTAAGCTAAATGACACTAATACGATAACCAAACAGACTAGTAAAACATGAAATGATTGCCTCTTCGGTAACTGCCACATCTTCTAACTGGTTTTATTTTTATAAAATATTTTTTCATATTTGATGCTACACTATAATTTCTATCTGCTGCTGTTACCACATATATACATATATTATAATTATAATATTTACATATATTTACATCTAAGATTTGCTTTCCATTCCTTTTGGCACATCTAAATCTGGGTAAGCCCAATTGACCAATCCCGTCCAACGGAGCTGTAAGAATCGGTAGGGCTAAAAGCACGCCACACAAAAATTCTTTGGACTGGTACTTCTAGAACTTTTGCAGATCGTACTACATCGTTCCGTCACTTGCAATTGAATACTCAAATAAATGTAATATAGCGTTCGCAAAGCGTTGCGACTCGTAATTCTATAGTTCCCGCTTCAAATGAATATAAATCTTAAGATTATGCAAATAGCACTCAAATTGTATTAATGTATAAGTAGTGGCCGCTAATTAGCGCGGTAGTCCGGCCATTAATTTCATTGTTCAAAGCCCGCGAAGGTAATAATGTTCCTTATTTTTCTCCTCAACGGAAGCCCACGGGTAAACGTTTCTAGTTTTTTGTTTTAATTTAATTCATTTTTTTCCTACGGAAAATTTCTTTGTCGCTATATTTTCTTAGATAATACGACATTGTACCCTTTGTTCGCGTAATAATGTAATGACAAAGATTAATGGGAAGACTTCTGTTTTTTATGGAGGCCGATGACTAGAATTTAAACAAATTAATTGTAGTCATTGGCCTTTAGGTGAAAAGTATGATAAC
>DWEE01002985.1:0-10936 GCA_018245755.1 Parelbella macleannani
GCTCGCTACTGTGTGAGTCATTTGGAGTATTAGATGAAATCACAACGATTGACAATAGCGATTCATCAGGCAGAATATGTTTTGGGAACAGGAAAATATATTCAACGATTCAGTCAATGTGTCGTATGTTTTTTATCGCGGATCGATAAATCTTCGTTGCGTACACGCATATTCTGGTAAAAAAGATACATATTATCGCAATTATTACACCTACTTCCAAGCTCAATGTTCAAATTATAGGGAAAACCCGCATTTGGGACGGCCTATGTCCAACATTGGACTAAAATAGACGGATGAATGACTGTAGAAATTTCTAGTAGTGGCTCAGAGTTACCGGAATCATAGCTGTAACTCCTAAAGAGGTACGCTGAGAACTGAAGTGCTCTTCCACGTTTCACCAGTTACGTTTACGTCCTATCGTGGAATGGGCACTCAGCCTATTGCCATGCACCGGACACAGATCAAGATTCCGAGTCATTATAAGAATTTTCTATTAAAAACCAATGTTTGAAAAATATTCTATAACATGATATACCTGACATCGCGCGTGTATTTCCTTGAAGGGGTAGCCATAGGAGTATAGTAGGCTCCCACGATTCACCAGTTACGTTTATGTCCCACCATGGAATAGAGGGTGAGCCTATTGTATGGCACCAATTTAGTTCTACACAAAATTTGCATTACACGTGTACTACATATATAAATAGGTACGTGAGGAGTTCATGGGGTCTCAGCCAGGTTATTATTATGTTTGAAAGTTATATGGGAGTGATGTCAGAGGAAACAATGGCATTTACATAGTGATAGACAAAAAGCGTAATGAAGCAGACGAGAACAAGCCGTGAGACTAATACGAGCCTGCGGTCGTGGGAAAATGATATGTCTCTTACGCTGACTGGAAGCTTGTCGGCTTTTTGTTTCGACTGCAATCCATTTTACCGCTCGTGCTGGTATGTCCTCGCAATTGTGATCCGCACCTTTACCAGGCTGCCAAATATGTCCACCCTTCCACAACTATCGTGTTTCTTCTGCTCCCATCACTTTCTTCCAGTACACACCCTTTATCACTCCTTGGTTTCTGTTTTTGCTCTTGTATAAATATTCTCTATTCTTTTTTACTGTTCTTTTATTATGTGGAAATAATATGGGGTTTGACTGCAATCTTACCTGATGGAAAGCGACATGCAGTCTAAGATGTAGCACGCTTTCTTAGACAGTCTTCACTCTTATTTTGAACAATTCCGGGCTATTTCGGTTTACAGAAAGGGACAAAGGGAAAGGGTCTTTATCAAGCTGCCTAACCGCCAAGTATATCTAGCCTTACTGATCTGACGTGCTTCTTCTACGAGTATATTTATTATTCTGTTCAAACACGCACCTCGGTTTCAAAGATTTCTGTCCTTACCCAGTATCTGGCTGGTCAAAATAACTGAAGCTTGATCTCTCTCGGCACGTACATCCATCCACATTGGAATTGCCTCATGCCTCATTCAGCCATACGCAAACCATCAAACATATTTTATAGTTCAGGTTGAGACTATTAACTGAAGGTACATATGCGGTTCCGATTACATCCGGTTCTGCTCTTAATATATGTATAACGCCCTATTAGCAAATAATACTAACAAACTAAGCGCTTGGTTAACAACTAATATTGATTGGACTGGCACTAACAATCCTGTTTCTTCAGGAATTGTAGATTTTTCCTTCAGAAATTGAGAAAGGTTATCAATAAATTCGACAATGACGTCCATTATTTTTATTCATAGTAGTTATTAAAGAATAAAATAGGGCACAGAAAACGGTTTTTAAACCTATTGACATTTGCGGCGGGTGAATCATGGGAGTGTTTTACAGTGTTGCCAACCCCTTGGGGGAAATACAGGCGTGAGATTACGCTTACATTTGTTACTTTGATGATGATTAGAAGAAATATTTGTTTTGATGATGTAATATTTTTTTACTACAGATAATATTGGAACGTTTGATACATATATAGAATTTGCGTACCAAAACAATATATCCTATGTACCTACGATTCTTGTTACGGGATCACTAATATTCTTATTTCCACAAATATTTCCAATACTATTTAAGTTACAAATGAGACCTTGTAACGGTAGATGTCTTGATCGATTTAACGATAAACTAGCAGTTTGTGAAATAATCGGTGAAATGAAAAACAAATTAATAATTGGCAAAATGAACAATAAACAATAATTGGTAAAACTAATCCCCTTTTCTTTAGGTTTCACAATGTACATTAATATATAACTATATACCTACATATATGTTATATGAATTTCTTCTCGCTATGAAATATTGCAAACGAGCAAGCGCCTCCAATCGTGCCATATGTATGTTGGAGGTCATTAACACCGCCGTTTACACGTCTGTCTACTTTCCGCGCGTCAATTTGAAAGCTACGAATAATTTGTCGTTTACCAAAATATCGCGATCGTTCTCTTTTTAATTTCCGTTCCGTTTTAATGTCTTCTGTTTTCAAATTTCAAATTTTACGGTAGGTATCAGTAACATCCGTTTTATGAAAAAATACTTAAGGAGGGTAACAGAGATAATAATTTATATATTTTGAGTGAAGTACAGCGAAAGATATTGTTGTGGATGAGGTTTTATCATAATTTTCAGTTAAGTTTGTAAATTTGTAAAATGGGTTTTGATCTTTTTATATTGTTACTGGCCAGACTATCTTAGCTCGTTTCATTTCGAGAGAGGTGCTCAACGGTGGAATGCGAAAAGGATTGTTTACGACCAATTCAATTTCTGACTCAGAAACTGAAGCCCACAATGAGACCACTGAGCTGCATAAACATTACCTGTTTATAGTAAACATTAATGTTTTCATGTCATAATTACATAGGCTCAATAGATATAACCCGCAGAAGTTAACGAGTTACCTCGCTATGATGATGTAACGAAGTATTTATTTCGAAAGAAGCATTTATACAATTTCATCATATTTTTATATATTTATAAAATCATATTTTTATATATGTATAAAAACATCACTCACGTCAATTACAAATAATTAGGTTATTAATATTGGTAGATGAAATCGGATCGCGGGAGGGGAAGACCGATAATTGTACGTGCCAAGTTGATTACCGCATGTTATACATGAATGAGTAAAGTTCGTAGAAATTGTATGAATAAATGTTGTTACGACAGCATTTCGTCACATGTTCACGATGTAAACAACATGTCACCTTGCCACAAAGCCTTGTGGTAGCGTCATTGGTTGTTTGTAACATCTAAAATATTTGAAATTAACAAAGGGGAAAGCTATTAGACTATTTTGTTATTATGGTATTGTAACACCAGGTTCCTACGGGGCAGGCAGGTAGATTTCATCTTCATTATAAACCTTATTATAAACGCAAGTCGAGTTCAGAGGCTCGAACTCACCCATTAGCCTGTGTATAACCTATCCGATCTGGATAGGTGAGTGTTCGTCTCCCTTGGATTGGATGCAGGTGCATCCATTAGACTACATTAAGCTTTCGATATCAATATTTTTTTTTAATATTCAATGCTTCTAATAATTTGTTATTAAATGGTTCAATGCCAAATGGCATTCTCCTCTAGTCAAACCCAGACTCCGAGACGCTGCTAAAAATGTCTACTAGAAAATTTAAATTAGAGAAATCCGAAGTATCCGAGTCGGCATTTGAACCCAGGAACTTTCAATCGACAGTCGCGCTTGCAACTATTCGACCAACAAGGCAGTCACTCGACCAACGAAGCAGTGCATTCATATTTATTTCTACAAATAAGCTGATGCAGCCTACATGACCATATTGCTTCAATAGTGTTCGATGATAAAGTGTATACGGAATATATTCGCTTTCTCAGTTCGATAAATGGTCAAACCCTAACTTTCTATGCGTTCACAGCATCAAGAAAGTTTTGCTCTTAGTGGGTCGCGGCTAAGATATTGCACTCAGGGAAATCTGACTCATACAGTTCATGCCGATAATTAAAATGTTTTTGGCTTATTAAGGCTTAAAATATATGCAGTTATGTGCGCCGGTTTTCACATATCTCTATTGTTAATTGAAGTTATACTCTGAATTTCACTTTCGAAAACATCGACGGTGAAAATTTTCGTGAGACTAGAAATGTGGTAAGTTTAAAAATAAGGTTCGTGTTTTATCGTTGATATTCAAAATGTCTTATGGGTAAGTAGTTATTGAGCCTAATAATAAAGCAAAACTTAATTTACAATCTACAATTTGATACTATAGCAGGGGTGTTGTCGTCGCACATTTATTTCGTTTAGTTATGGTGAAAAAAGTACTAAAATCAATAGAAAACTAAATGGTGCTGATATGATAAATGATAAAAACTAAAGAGTGCTGATATTATATGACTATAATTAAAGTTATACACAAAGAACAAATCAAAATTTAAATTCAACGTTTTTTTTGTGAAAGGAATTTGTAGTTACGACTCATTTTATAATTGTTACGAGTATCCGATTTCCATATGAAATCTCCTTTTAGACGCCATTAGAATTCGAAGCGCCACATTCGAATTCAGAATGTCGCCGTTAGAAATTCGGCCAATAATGATAGCAGTGTAATCGCACTGCGATGAGCCAACGGCCGGTGAAATGATTCGAGTGGTTCGTTCACCTTTCACCCAATTTGCCTAAAAGCACAGCGGCCGTGAACAGTAGATACCGCAACGCGAACGCCCCAACCCACGGTCATGGCCAACTGAAATTCTCCGGTTTATACCCGGTTTATTGCTAGCAATATGAGCCATATTCGACGGTTTAAAGGAAAGCCATTAACATAAACACAGAGATGTTCGTAACGGGAAAACTCATGCGGATTTTCATGCAGATACGCGCAATGGTGGCGCTGTCAATGCTGTCAGTGCATATATTGTTATTCATATAAGTGAATGTATAATTCGGCGGCAGTGCGTGCGTGGCGCGCCTTGCATGTTTGCCAAACAATTCTTAAAATAGATGTCTTAAGGAAATAAGTTATCATTCAGCTGGAATGTGTTTCTTACGAAGTAATGTCATATACATATATGCCGACGGAATATTAAATTGTTAATGGTAACTTGATGTGGCGCAAACTATTAAAATTTAAATATGTCGCTTATATAAGTGTTCGATTTGATTGGCACTTAAAATTCTATGTTGCCAGTATAAGCCTTTTAATGTCATTGCCTATTTATGTCAAAGAAACTAACGCGGCCTTTCGGTGAATCTATTTTATTTTTAAGGCCTCATTTACCGTGTTGTTAGATGTGATGCATGTGTCGATGAAAATAGTAGCAATTGCATTTAATTTGTGTTTTAAAACGTATACTTACATATTATTTTCAGATCTATTTTGAATAGAGACATGCGAAGGCTGGTAGTTTTCATATGAAGAAAGAATAAGAAGCTCTTTGCGTCTTCTGCAGTCATCTTTTTATATCGATCTTAATCTCACATCCATGTATCATACCATCATCCTTTTATAGTCACGCTGTTGAACGAATCTCCTTTGAAAATGAAAATCCTCATATACATATACTTATACATGTAGAAGAATTTATAGGTAGCGGTGGGATGCGAAGACCTGAAGATCGAGCTGAGTGGCGGGCTATAGGAGAGGCTTATGTCCAGCAGTGGACAGGAGTAGGCTGACGATGATGATGATGATGATGATATTTATATTATATTATTATGTATCACATGGACGCGCGTGTCTGAAGAGAATTATGAATGAAGTAGGTACGTCTAATCTTTAAGGATAGATAGGGCACTGGGTGCTCTTTCGCTACCGCGTAAAAAATCTGATGTGAGTGTAACAAAATGTCATAACACCACGCCTACATATCTCTGAAGGGACATGCAGAGATTTGCAGTAAACATCCACGTTTCACGATTTCGTTTGCTGTGATAGTACAACAGTACATTCAAAAACGTTGCATTTTATCGGAAGTATGGATTATTTCTGACAAGCGTGATTCGTCCGTCCGCCAAGCGTGGGCGTGGGCAAGAGGTGTCACGTCACGTCGCCGAGCCTCAATAAACGCTATCGCAGCTACGATCTCATCTCGTACAGCATTTTAATGCCGTATAAAATCTAACTGTCTGCCGAAAATAAATGCCAACATAATGTGAAGGTAGGTCGGCAAACGGTATCGTCAATGAACTTCGTAACTAGGACAACGACCGCCGCCGAAATTTTGGCGTTTGGAGTCGTGTGAAAAAAAAACCGCCGAGCGGCCGGGTACCAGGGGAAAATGAACGAGAGAAAGGTTGCACGGGCTGGTGAGAGGCGAATTTTTGGTGGCGCGCTGACTAGAAAGCTCCGTGTATTCACATCGGCAGCTCGCTCGGAAAAGAGAAACGTGTCCGCAATACTACTGTGTGGACTTGTGATTAGTGTTTTCACACGTTTCTAAAACTAACTTGTGGACATAGAATAGTTTATTATTATTATTGTTCCATGGTCATGTCAGGGTTGTTTCGGTTATGCTAAAAGCTCGTTGCCAAATATATTTGTTTTTATAGATCTATCGTGATTTGTCAGCATTCTTAGTTAATATAGAATTTATTTCCAACTAGAAATTCGGTCTGGAAGTTGTCTACGGTATAACGTTGGTGAAACCTGAGTGTACCTATGACACTCCTCTGCCTACCACCTGGGGAAATTTTGGCATCGTCATCGCCGTAAAATATAGACATGATGTTATGATATTATGCATATTTCGCCAATTTCATGGCCATGGTGATAAATCTAAAGCGGAGTATTTTCGAAAGTATTCGTAAAAATAATAAGTATTCATAACTTATTGTCTTCGCTCGTTACCCAGAAGTGACATCGATTTTACTGTTATAATAATTTTTAATCTCATTTAATTCGGTAAACATAAAATATGATATTAAAAAAACACTAATTTTAAGTTTATGAGATATACAGCATGTGTTCGAGGATGGTATGGGCAAGTTCAAACCTATACAGGATGCTCGAATATGCACGATTAGCAATAGGCTTTAACTCCTCTCATTGTAAATAATAGTAATGAGTATCTACATAAAACAATAAATTATTCTTTTTGTTAATATAACTATCGTATAGTAAGATTTTGTACATACACTCTGTATAGTGTTGTGATAATCACAAACCAAATAGAAAAAAAATGACGATTAAATTTAAATAAAGAGCGAAAACGATGATAAGTTGAACAATTTTTTTGTCCTATACAATCTCCAAAACACTAAAACAGTATCCCAAACAAATGCTAACTTAGAATTAACTAATGTCACATGTAATTTTCAAAAACATTATGTTTTGTTTTATTACAATTATACAAAGCTAAAGTCTTGTCCACAGCGAAGTCCCGTTAATAATCAATCATATGCAACATGCGTGATCTGAGGGCAGTGTACCGCAACCCAGGCGCTGATGAACATAGATTGTTGCGGCATCATTACTAGCTGGGCCACATGCTGACCGAGTTTTCTTTTATGGGGAAAAAGTGGGTATAAAATAACACAAGACTTTAGAGCTAATACGCGCTCGCTAGGCAACGTGCTACATCCTAGGCTGCATCTCGCTTACCACTAGCCGAGATTGTAGTTAAATGAGAGCCTATTGCAATAAAAAACAATTTCGTCGTTATTTCGCCGAAGGGGTACGTAGAGAAGTATAGAACACCTAGGTTTCACCGCGAAAATGCGAGGTTCTTGGTATTAAAAAAAATTACGTTTGTTTTTCGCCGAAGCGGTGCGCAAAGAAGTGTTGCATTTCTACTTTTCACACATTCATACACTCACCTACACTTGTAATCGGCGTATTTAAAATCGATAGTGTGAATGTTTCTCAAATCAATCGTTATCGATTACCATGGGCTTAATCGATTTGAATAGTCGGTTTTATCGGTAACCGAACAGTAACTGTTTATTTTTCTACCCATTGTCACTGTTTATTTCTGAATTTTTTTTATTTATTATGACAAATATTAATAGAATTTTATATCATTTGGGAAAAAATTTTTGGCTCTTAATTCTTTAGACGTTGTAGCGAACTAAAGTATTTTTTTATCAAAGAAGACTTAAGGGAGAAATCTTCAAGATTGTAAAATAAAATTCCTATAAAATAAATTTCCAAGGTTAGTGCGGTGCGTCGGGGCTTAGAACAGTTTGTTTACACCAGACACTATGGAACTAGCTTGCAATGGATGGGTATAAGATACATAACTGAGCCGAGACGCGTCCGCATGGCACACTTAACGAAAGCAACGCCATTAGCATGTGCAAACGCATGCATAATTTCATGATAATACTAACCCATCTGCCATTGCTTTTTTATATACTAACCATTAAACAGTAACAAGACACGATTACTTCCCGATTGTTTTAGTTCAAAACACGTATTAAATTTCCATGGTTTGTTTATTATCGTCCATGTTGATCGGTTTGTTGTTCTTTGATTTCTGTGATGTATGTTTCAAGGACTGTTGCAATCTAAATGTATTTATTTAATAATATCTTGGACAACTCCACATAAGGCCAGGTGATCTTTGCATGATAATAAGATTAGTTGTTTAGCGTTCGGACTGCCGATGCGCAAGTTACGGGTCCACATCTTGTTGCGAATGAACTTTCTTGGCTTTTGTAAAAAAAAGAAATAAGAAAATTAGGATAGTTATTAAAATTGACTGCCTCGTAGGTGGAATGGATTTTTTAACATACATTTTCTAGTAGTGGCTTGAAGTCTGGATATGTGCCCGGCTTATGGCAATAGACTCAGCATCTATCCCTATTTATCTATCTATCTATTAGGGACGTAAACGCAACTGGTGAAACGTGGGAGTGTACTTCACTACTCTGCCTACCCCTTCGGGGAATACAAGCGTGATGTTACGTTGTATAATATGTAATTTGAAAATAATCTATTTGGATACGCATAGCGATTCATAGAACAAAATTTTTGTCTTACACAATTGTTGACTTTTAGTCACAACAAAATTGTTGACTTGTAGTCACTGAGTTCAGTAATCCGATAATCATAGAATTCAATTATCCTAATCATTTTCTAAACACTCAGTCGTAAATAATCACAATTTGATTATAAAGTAAAATTCATACATTAAAAACAAAAAAGTGTTCAATTATAAATACATTAATTAGGAATAATTTATTATATTAATTTGTACATTTTTGTTAATTAATATTGTAATAAAGATCGTTTAATGGGTTCATAGTGTTAGAACAGCGATTTTCACAGCTGCAATAGTATTATACGAAGAATTACTGTGTGTGTTTTATGCAAATATAATTGTGGTTTCTTAACAACAATTCATAATTACACTATATAATTCATAATTACATTTACGTACAGAAATATTCACACTTTATTTTTTCCACGTTTCATAGTAACGTGATTTGATTTATTTCACGGTCAATAAACTTTGCTGGTTTTGTCGCTTTTTTTTGTTAGAAATCTATACAATAGAATCTAAACATATTTAATATAGTTATTGTCTTGAAATGCATCGTCTGGTTATTATTAAATTAGAGGTCATTTACATCTAAAGTTACTTGTGAAATTAGAAATTTCACAAAAATAAGATAGGGTACAGTCTAAATAAAAATTTTGTGTTCGTTTTCAAAGATTTGAACGCATTGATCAGTCCGCTAGTATATGATCGTCGGTATTTATCTTATGTTCGGTAATTCATCAAAGGCCTATCCATCTTTTTGTAAGACATCAGTTTAAGACTTATGTTGAAAGAACTTAACACATCTGGTTTTATTATGTAATTAAATAACCTTACTGTTCGACATACGTGAAAATGGGCCAACTGCCTATTGGTTAGTCTGACTTTTCAGTTGGGAATCAGTGGTTCGATTCTATTATCTATGACTACTTTTGGGTTAATAAAAAGTTGGTATATTCTAGTTGTGAGCGGCGCTGTCGGAGCCTATGATTTTTTTTTTCAAGTGAAAAACGCAAAGGGGTAGGCATCAGTAACAGATGGTTGCTGCCGCCCATTTATAATCAATATTGAGTAGGATTTTGGCAATAGGAACTAAAGCTAAGTTAAACGCTAAAGTAAGCTAAACGCTAAAGTTATAGCGTTTGTTATTCCCTTTAATACAACTTACAGATACAGTTATTATCATATTAAGATTATTGGCGTTAAATTAGTAACAAGTCTGCAGGAAAAAATATTGATAAAGAAGATGTTCAACAAGCATACCAAGGGTCAAATGTTTGCAAAGGTTACTACTGAGCACGATATCTCGGGTACGAATCCCGAGTCAATCAAAGTATTACTTAGTTTTCCTAACTTGAAACTGTCATTAGTAGTAATTAGTAGTCTGGATTTTTATTGTAAATGACAATAGGCTCACCACTTAATAGTGGGAAGTAAACGTAACTGGTTAACTGTAAGAGTAAGTACTAGACTCCTCTGCTTATCGTTTCAGGAAAAAACAGGCGTGATGTTATGTTGTTATTATTATTAACTTGGCTTCTCCGATACCTACATTGCAGCTCGCTCGAACAGCGAAGTTGTTCAAGCGCACATAAATCAGTTATCAATGGTGTAGGCAGGCATTATCGATAATTAATTTGCATAGCCATCAATTTATATCGATTCATCAGATCTGATAACACATTGATATTTATAATGGCTTCATCGATTAGTCTGGCGAGTTACTTCGGTTAATTTGCACTTAATAGCGGTGGTTTTCAAAAAATATCCAATAATTATTTTTTCGATAATATGTGAAACTGTATTTTTTTTAATGCTTAATTTAATTTTTATTATAATGAGTAGTTTTATTTTTATCTAAAAAAAAGTAAATAATTTTTATCATAGAAAGCAATTTAATTAGTATCTATCAAAATTGTTTTTATTAATATAAGAATTATTTACTTTTTTTTAGATAAAA
>DWEE01002986.1:0-10935 GCA_018245755.1 Parelbella macleannani
GGTGTTAATGAATAAAATACTTCCGAAAAATAAGAAAATATTGTTATTTTTTATATTAACTCGACAGTTGAGTGTTTCAGTGTGCGGTTTACATATTTTTCTTCTTAGTTAAATATAACTAGCCAGCGTATAACCTCTTGGTCGGGTCTATTACTACTTCATTATAATATTGTTCGTTGTAAATGTAGTTAGCATTTCTTGACTTGCAATAAATAAAAATATTGCATATGTTCCGTGGAGTTCATGCGTCTTGTGTGGTAACCTGCGATGTTGTGTATAAAATGTGTGATATGTTAAAATGTGTTTGTTTCTGTGTAATTCAATTACGAAGTGTTTTTGTGGTGCTGGTCTGATGCTACCGTAGGATTGCCATGTCCCGCCTCGTGGACTACTTCGTCATAGTGGGCTTCGACCACGAGAAAGAAAGTAAGTGAGACAGAGTTCAGTTTTCGAATTGATTCAGTAAGATGCCGCTTATCAGTTCGCTATCAGCTGCATTGTTAAACAACTTTTTTCTGGTAGTATATAGATAAGGCCTTTTGTTTTTTATTTACAAAGCCAAGTCTGCGTGCAAAGCTTGAAAGACTCTTATACCTACTTGTTACTTTCAGTGTAATATTGATAAAACCTGATCTGTGTACAATGGTAGACATTTTTAAAGTTTTCAACTTATGTGCTTGGAGTACCTACTGTAATCGGCGACATTTAAAAAAAGTTAAGTTTAAAAGTACAAACTTTTTACCAGTCATAAATTCGTACATTCATAATAACTAAGTAAATTTAATCAAGTACTACCTTGCAACAAGTGATTATTCACTTATGGTGGTAGTAGGGTAAGTGGGTTGGTCAGCTTACCCTTAGTGGGTAAATTCTTTACAAACAGTTGTATAAATTAACTCCATCACTACACACAAGACATTGCTCAAATTAAAAAGGATCCTTGTAGGTGGGTGCTTTTCATGCTCTGAAAAATCTTGGTTACAGTGAGTTGTTTATCATGTCTTGCTAAAACAGACTGTATCATTTTGAATTTCCTTGTAGACCATTTCCATAATCCTCTAGCTTGACTGTGTGTCTAGCATTATAAATAAAAAATGAATGGATCAATCATAAGAAGTGCACAAAGCAAATATAAATTATTAGAAATGATTGTGAAGTGACATGGACACACCATATGCTTGTCATTTCAGTTCCAGGTTCCATCATCACCATGTTAAGTCGTAATGTTAGAAAAATCCCCTTTCCATCTAAATATAAAATCCTATATGTCATCAATTGTATTGCATAAGTCCCATTTATATTTGCATGTTCCACATTCTGATCTTTATGAAGCCACAAATTATTTCCAATATGCATAAATTGTTGCTCCACTTGTTTGTGTGTTCAGTGTTTGTTAAATAAGTCTCTAATTTATTCAGCCTTGATTCATTGATTCATGTTTACAGCAGAATTGATGATGTATAATTGGAAGAATAATGTTTTGAGAACATGTTGATGTAATTGGAAAGTGTATAATTTTTTTTATGTATAATTATAATATTTATGAACACAAATGTCCATGATCATAATTAGATATTGAATGCCATTCAGTAGTACATGTTAGCTTATATTATTTTTGTGTACAGAATTGTATCTGGTTACATGGGTGTTTCAGAATTGAAAGGATTAAGGCCTTAACTAGCAACATTAGAGAAGTGTGAGTTGACAGATTTTACATGTCCTAGAGACCCATGAAGAACTCTTAGGTGGACCAGATTTCATATGATGGCTTATTTCATTTCTTACAGCAGTTGATGAATGATCTTTAAGTCATAATTTTGCACATGTAATTTTGTAAGGAAACATTAGGCTGAATTCTAAGACTAGGCTATGGAGTGCAAAGAGAAGATTGCAGAAACTATTCATGCTCTTACAAATATATTCAATCATTTGGATTTGTGCCAAGCTACTCTTAATATTGCATTTTTGCATTTACCTTTTCACTGAAACTTAACAAACAAGAGATAAGGAGTTGTTAAAATAAACTCAGCAGGCTTTTAAAATAAATTGGAAATACATTTATTGAACTTGTGTTTATTTCATTTAGTTATTTCACTATTCATTTGTACATCATCAAAAATTATGACAGTAGTTACATAGATATGACAATGTTGAGAATGAACAAAGAACTGAGCACCTCAATAAACACTTCATATTTATGTTGCATTCTTTATTAGTTATCTGTTATTTTTTTCTATCTACTAATTAGTTATGTATAAAAATAAGATACTATCTTTTCAAAATTTAAAATGTAACATTAATTCACTTTAGTAGTTATAAAATAAAGTTCTATTTATCAATTTAACAGAACAACATTCTTATGTATGAGTTTTATATATATAGAATACTATAGAGCTGATATCTTATTTTAAAACTGCACAGTGAAAATCCTGTACATTTTATAATTTTCCATTGCAGCTGCATGTTTCATTTTAAAAAGTATCTCATTTGCCCAACACAATGAACTGGTTTTGTTCACTTACGATTAACCTTAACTTGGTTCTTTTGTGCACAGTTTGAATAGTTTTTCGTTTTTGTGTTTGGTAACAAAAATTTTGCCTTCAATATTTTACATTACAAAGTAAACAGTCTACCTATTCGAGCTATAGAATATTTTTATATTATAATATAGTGGTGGTTGTTTAGATATTGTAGAACTTTAGCTGAGGAATAATCTAGAACAAAGTGCTAGTGAAGCATGCTAGGCCATCTTTAAAGGCAGTCTTTATGGGACAGTTTGGGACAATCTCAAGATTTGAACAAACAATGGTATCATGTCATTGGTGTCTGAAAATGCCGTGATCGTAATTAGTTTTTGAATGTGGAAGAGAATCAACATAAGCTGGGTTCACAATTCCTGAAGTGTGGCACCACTTTATGTATGTATGTATGTATACAATAACTTCACAAGGCAAAAATACCTAATGATATCTCAAATTTTATATTGCTTATGTGCTTTTGTTCCTTATACTTTTCATGAACTTATTGGTGAATAGTACAATTAAATGATCTCTAAAATATTTTTTTCATAATAGTATTACACACAACAACATTATGTATCATTGTTAAAGATATGTATTTACTTTGATATAAAATAAATCAGGGATACTATGGCAGTATAACTACAATTATTTCATTTAATTATAGTTATAAATTTATTATTACCAATACAAACAAAAATATTAAAAACGCAACTTATTTATGTAAATTTGATGCAAATGGGCGTATTCGAAAAATCATTATTTTGGTTGAAGGAAAATTACATTTTAATTACACAATCATAGCATAACTGAAATAAACAAATAAAAAGTTCAAGTGGATGAGGCATAGATTATTATAGTTCGATGTAGAGTAAGTCCAGCAACGGCGAATTAGAAAAAAAAAATGTTTAGCCTCTCGCCTGTTATATTATGATGTAATACAGTAATGATGTCAGCCGCGTGAATGTGAACGACTCTGCCGTTTACGATTCGCAAATCCTGTTCTTTGTTTTTTTGCATACAACATATACTGATATATGGTCGTGATTAGTTTTCGAACGCGGAAGAGAATCAACATAAGCTTGCGTTCACAGTGCCCGAATCGTGGCGCGACTGTTCATATTTGTGTATATATATGTATTACAAGGACGTCAAAATTACTGTTTGGAAAGCGTCAGTGTCAGCTGATTATCTATTTACATGATATTTATCTATTTAACCTAATATATTATTATATATCTTTAATCAAGCAAAACGAATTTTTGATTCATTGTTTATCAAGGCCGTCGGTCAAGTTGAATGAGAAGGACGAAAAAATACGGAATCGCAACGACTTAGCCGTTTGTAAATGTTACGTGGCAACCCTTAGTGTACAAACGCACAAACAAATAGAAAAATATATTAAAAATGTTTGTTTTGGATTCTATTAGGTTAAATAAATAATAAAGGTCTCTGGTGATCGTATTTCAAAAATATCTTATGTGTAGACAAAAGAAACTTATTTAGTTTGGCCGTTTGTAAATATCTCGAAGGCCAATATATGTAATAATTAAGTATTATAAAATATTGTTTATATGAGTTCATTGACATGGCTCTTGCTTCTAAAAAAAATTAAAGTCTGTTTATCACCTATACAGTTCTTGTATTAAACGATAATGTTAGAATAATAATCTCCTTGAAGGTCGTCAAACTCTCCAACTACAGACTCTGAGATAGATTGTTGTGCTTGAGTCATTTTTATTTGATGTGGGTAGTAGGCAGAAACTAAATCGCAGTTCTTCTAAATCATACCTTCGCGTTGTAAATACATCTGTCACCAATATTAACTTGAACTCCAGTCCCCCGCATGCTATGGGCGAACTGAATACCTATTTACATTCTTGTCGCGGACGGTAGGTACAAAATGGTATTAGGAGCCTACGTAAATAAATTACATAATTTAAAATCGCAATGAATATTTTCATTTTTACCGTTCCTTCTTACAATTATTCATTCGTCGTACGATTATAATGAATGCTCGGTAAGTGTATAAGTTTTTTGACAGTTTTAGATGTCCGAGTGGTATTTCAATAGAACGCTTATTGTTGTTTATATGACGGCCTTGTATTGCGTTGTAAATGTTAAATGTTGTATT
Source organism: Parelbella macleannani (assembly GCA_018245755.1). Lineage (NCBI taxonomy): Eukaryota > Metazoa > Arthropoda > Insecta > Lepidoptera > Hesperiidae > Parelbella > Parelbella macleannani. The sequence goes on from DWEE01002986.1 coordinate 4,654, forward strand.
TTTTGTAATGTACTACAATATAGAGCTGTGTAATGACAGTTCAAGCATTATTATTATTATAAAATGATATTTATATATTTGTTCTATACAGAATAGTTCTTTTTTAAGGGAATGAATTATATTTATTAGTTCGTAATATTCGTTAACTTGTAAACACGCTTAAATCAAGTTAAATGTCACGGCGCCATGTAGCTGGGCGGGGTTACAGGTGTGCGCGCTCTCGCTCGAGCGACCGACTCTCGTCCCGTCCGCGCAGTGCACCGGTTGGCCTTACCATTGCACAACATGAAACTATTCAGCGGGGTGTTGTACACCTTGCTGTGTTGTTGACAAACAAACTAGAACGAACTATATGTATTTATATCCCAAATTCCGTATAGAAAGGAAGGAAGAAAGAAAGAAAGCTTTGTTTAATTATGCACTGTCCAGAGCTAAATTTTAAACGTAGCGTAACTAGAGCATAGCAAAATTTAAAAAAATAAGAACAGATAATCTTATTGGAGTTAAATCCGCCTTTTATAACATATTTTATTCTAGACTTAGCGTAATAAAATAATTATTTTGCCTTTATATTATTCATATGAAACCAAAATTCATCTATGCATACGATTTAGCGATGAGTTATTCTACAGCGGATATAGTTCATTGCTCGACCTTCCAAGTTTCCACTTATTAATTATACATTACAACTGCCAATAACCCTCGTATTAGATTATTATTTTGTTTCATATATTGCTTATTTCTGTTGATATGTCTATGTGTCGCGCGCAGTACATTCGAAATCCGTGCGTCCTTCAAACAGTGCGCCGCCCGACCTGCTGACATCTGACCCAATAACCGCTCACTAAAGCTAATTATGAACACACATCCATGGACGTAGTATGCTATGCTCTAAGTGAAAATTTAATTTTCGAATGATTTGTAAGATGGAGCAAGTATGTATAGGAAAAGCCTATTTATAATCAACCTCGCTTTGTTGAGTCCTAGGTTAAAACACAGACTAGCAGAGTAATCAATAAAATAAAAGTCAATAAAATCAAAGTAATCAATAGAATAAAAGTCTTTCTTTCTTTTCTTTCTAATATAGGCACTAACCTGTATGAGCTTTCTGTTGGGTTTAGGTTCTCCGCTATTAAGCGCCCTTGCGGCCTGTCGTTGGCCCGCCGTATCCATCTTCTACCTGCAGTCTTTTACATATGGTTACCAGGCTAGTCTCTGTGGGCTAGGTAACATCACATCACGCCTGTATTTCTCCGAAGACAAAGGCATAAGAATATTACTCTTCCACGTTTCACCAGTTATGTTTATCCATCTCACCATGGAATGGGGGGGGGGGGTTATGAGACTATTGCCAAAAATCGGACACACATCGAGACTAGGCGTGAGCTAGGTATTTTCCATAAACTGTTTTTGCATTTTTATACAACTTGTAATTTGTTTATTTAACCCATAAATCCTACGCGTATTTGAATTAAGCATTCGCTCCAATTTAATTTATACAAATGCAAATGAAGGTTCTATTTAGGAGAGGGGGACGAATACATAAAATGTTCGCACGGAATCCTTGATCCTCTTAATGGTTTATTGCTCTGCTTACGGATCGCTTATTGTCTGAACAAAAAACTGAATTTGATATGAATACAAGGAATATTCGGTAGGTAAGTGCGACTGAGCGAATACTTTGTCGCTCGCTACGTGCGGGACGTACGGAATAAGTTTTGTGCTATAAAAAGCCCAGAGGGTACTGCCAGCGGGATACTAACGCGGACAGACGAAAAACTTTTAAATGCCAGTAGCGCTTCATTGTGTATTCCATATATGTATGGCGAAGTTTTCGCTGGCGGCCAGTCCCATACGTCAGCTACGGATCTTAAAGAGTTGCCATGTTTAAAAGTTTTTTAGAATGGGCCTCTGGACCACTGACTCGTCTTTTTTTCATAAATTCGAATCACATGTAGGTACATAGTTATATTAGGTAGGTAGGTACTATGTACATCTTTGTAATTAAATTTCATTTAAATATCACTAAACTTCTCATACTAGTACTCAGGGCGCTGAATATTAATTTCCTCGTGAAGTCGAGTGCTGGAGTTCTGAATGCGAACAATTGTTGTCAATTACACCTGTGTTCCGAGTGAGGTGCTTGGCCAGGCTCAAGTGTTTCAAAACGGAATCCGAGTGTTAAACAGGATTTACAGTAAGATAATAGGGCACTATTATAAACGTAACATCACGCCTGTAATCCCCAAGGGTGTAGGCAGAGGGGTGTACTACAATCCCACGTTTCACCAGTTACGTTTAAGTTCCATGGAATAGGTGGTGAGCCTATTGCCATACACCGGTCACAATTCCAGACTCCGAGTCACTACTAGAAATACTAAATCAGAAAAATCTAATAACTAGCACGTAGCCCGGGATTTCAACCCAGGACCTCCCAATCGGCAGTCGCGCTTGCAACCGCTCGACCAACAAGTCAGTCACTATTATGTATATCGTATATAATGGAGGAATGCCCATGGTTACAAATATATAAATAAAAATAATTAATTTATTATTATTATTATTAAATATATGTTGGAGATAATTAATTTATACGGGTATACGACCTCATTTAGTTACAATGTCAATACTGGCCAACATGGTTCACGTTTTTATTATCTGTCAATGTCGATGACAGATCAGTCAGTAGTGCGTGTGTCAATTCGTAGAGATTCATTCTTTTTCGAAACAGCGCCTGCGCCCGACGTGCGCCCTGACTAATAAAAGAGAAATATGTTGAACGACGATACCGGCCTTTTAGATGGCAATCTTGTTGAATCCCCGACATATATAATGTGTTTTAATGTAAAAATATGATCATGTGCAGTTTCTAAAGCGTAAGTAGTCCTAGATTAGTGGTTTAAAATTCAGCCTTCCACTCCGAGAGTCCCTGAGTCAAATCCCAATGAGCATTTCTTTAAATTAAAAAATGCTTTTTGACTATTAAATTAATTGATATAATCGTGAAGCAAACATCGTTACGAGACCTGCCCGCACTCCTTAAATTGATATCATATTGATATCTGAGGTTCAAAATTCCTGCAATTGAAAATATATGTATGCGTGAATCAATAAAAACTTCTTAACAATTTAATAACCGCGATAATGATGACAAAACTAGACGTGCAACTCTGCAGCCCGCCGGTGCCAGTCAATTACGAGCCGAGCATACTTTTTTGTAATATAAAACTCGTATTAACTAGCGCCATTTAAATATGGGAAGTACGAACGGAAGTTTCGAGAAAGTCGGCGCCAAGAGCTATAAGGATTATAATTTAGTGTCACAGTCTATGAATACCAGTATAACAATTAAAACTTTTTAATTTACAACTTGAGTATTTCGTAAACGTAAACAGTGTACAATCTTTAATAATGGTCAGCTATAAGATGGCTATTTTTCAAATATTTTTTTCATTTTTGTTGTTCTAATTTTGTTAAGACTCTGCTATACCTAAGTATTAGTATAAACTTTGCATCATTAATAAAAGTAATAATGTATTGCCTTTTTTCCATTTAGCTTGAGAACGATAGGTCTATTATATTTGTTTCTTTCATTCCTCTCTGTTAAACGACATCTCGGCATTCGAGCGCTTATTCCTCTCGCATTTCACCTCCATATTTGTTGAATTTATATCAAATAAAATTTGCGCAGAGATTCTGCTTTTTATGCTTCATGGATATGTACTCGGCTTTCCGAGTTCCGGCAGGCCGGGTGCAGATATCATTAGTCCGGTAAGGTCTTTACACTCTTTACCTTACCGGACTAACGATATCTGCATCCGGCCAGGATCGAACTCGGAACCGGCTACAGAGCTGACCGGAGAACTATAGCAAGGCGGTAATTTATAACAAACAATTGATTTGTAGCTTATTTTCTGTCTCATTAAAATTTTGTACTAAAATATTTGCAAAGAAGAATTTTCCATGTCGAAAACGATCGACTTGATTTCTCTAGGGAAATTTATCGCAATAAATTGGCGCGTGCCTGTTATACCTATAATATTGGTTTTGTCTCAGTAGGCGTAAAAAGCTTATAAGCTTAAAAAGCTAAAAAGCTTATAAATCTTACGCTATTGGAAATCAGTAATGATGGCTTATGAATTAAAATGAAGATATTTAGCATTCGTCAGTTTTATACTCTATTATACTTTGTGATTTGAATGCATTTATGTTTTTTATCTGAGGGTAGGCAGTGAGTTATACCTACAGAATAAAATGTGTGGACAATAATAATCGTAGGTTATATGAAGTTATATAACCTATACATATATCTTTACATATTGACAATAACGTATGCAAAATTGTTTATCAATTATGGTTTATTATGTTAATTGTATAATATTCATTATTCCGGATGCCGCTGTACCAGATTTGACACTATACGAATTAATTAAATCAAAGAGATTAATTACTTACTATTTTTACTCATAATTTCATATACATATTTGTATCATAACATTTACCATGTACACACTTTGCCTTGTTTTCAAGTTCCCTAAAATTTGAATTTCGAATTTCTATTCAAGTTCGTTCTTCCGTTAGAATACTCAAAACGACTCGACGATACATCGAAAGAAATTTTTTTCATGTCATCTGTTAAAACATTCAAATTACGAATAATTTTAAATTTTAAAACGATCGACATCGATAAATAATAATTTCATAACAACAATGTGTTTTTGCTGCCAGTCTTGAATCAGAGTGTGTTGACGGTGGTGTAGTAAGGCAATATATTACTATTTCGGATTGTCTCAATTTCTATATATGTAATTGATATAGTGTAGTAAGGAAAAAAATGAATTAGTAAAATATTTTTTTTAAGTTGTTGCTATGAACTGCGTGTGTGATACGGCCTCGAAAACAATAGTAAATGGAATTTTTGGCTTTTTTTTAATCGTTCACGATGGAAAAAATAATGATTCATTTTGATGAAATTTTATGCGGTGAGAACTTACCATCGGTAAAAAGATATGGAATACTCTTGAGTAGTTGTACTAGAAGCGCGAGCGAAGCCATACGTAAAATATAGTAAGACCTAGATGCAAGCTAACCGTATACATAATATGTATTTTCTTCCAAGAGTTGCACTGTCTGCTGTCGGAAATAGGCTGAAATAGGCCGATTTTCTCGTTTGTAGTTCTGAACATTACTTAACTAATTAATATAATTCAACTAATTTGTACAATAAAGAGGTTTTGATGTATATAAATTAGTAGTGAAATGATAATACTTTATAGGATCGATTATTTTATAGACTTGTGAGATATTCACATTGTACTCTACTATATATACAAACTGTATACACTATCTAACTTACATGAACCTTGAGCATGTAGAATTAGTTAACAGAAATCTGAGGTAAGTATGTAGCGTAGTAACTCACAGTATGTAGCGTTGGTTCGTTGCGGAAACGTTATATGTCGGTCACGGAACATTGGGCGCGATCCGTTAGATCAATGAATGAATGAAAATTTTCACGAGTGTCTGCATATTATGTGTCACGGCGTTAATGTGTGTATACAAATGGACCAATAATGTGCGTTAATTATAAAAAATTGTGGGTTAGAAATTTTTCTTCTAATTTTTTACCATTAAAGAGTTTGTTAATTAAAAAAGCTCATACAGAATTAAGAATTATTTACACTTATATATTTTTTAATTGCAAGGTGATAATAACAAATGTTAAGTTATTAATTATGAATATTGATTTATCTGATTAGATATGAACACGAGTGCTTTGTCTACCGAAGCGTCATTGACGAGGCGTCACAGTCGACTGCGCGTTTTGAAGACTTGTACACTTTTGAATAGAGGGGTATTTAAGCCATTGAATTTCAGTAACAAATGATGAAGCGGAGAGGCCTAAAAGAAGTTACTCAAGTTTTGTGAATTTCTAGGGGGAGTCATAAATTTCCATAAAGCAAAATCTCCATATTGACTTGCCTCAAACTTACCTGCTTCTTTAGTTCTCTTATAGCAATTATTGAAAATAAATATTAAATTGTTATGAGACTATTGCGTGCATTTTGCAACTTGCGGTATTTCTAGATTGTTGTAAATAAAATAAATAAATAAAGCGTACACTTTGTTATTGCGAAATATTTGTATTAAAATATTCATTCTAAATATATGTATGTGTTAGCAGGTGTTTTGTTTCTTATCATTGATAATACCACCTGGGTGAATTTTCATTTTCTGATTTTATTTGACCATTTTAGTAAGTTTTTTTAAATAACTTCAAAA
>DWEE01002987.1:0-10932 GCA_018245755.1 Parelbella macleannani
AGTTAATATATTAATAACTTATACACGTACCCATTCTCTGTTATATTCTCTTATTAATAACTCAAACTCAACTTACTTATTTTAATGACACGTGTTAAATATTTATCTTTAAGGGATACTCGTAAACAAGTGATAGTAAGTTCCAAATGGAATAGTTGCATTTTAAAATACCAGACCATTTAAAAAATTATAAAAAGTTTGCATTTCAAAATGTCTCATATTCCTGACGAGAGAAACAGCTAATGGGGGTATGTTCAATGTCTTGATTGTTCTGCATTGTTGCCAGCTAAAACGGCAGTCAGTACAGCAAATGTTCAGCTCATCTACTATTACGTAGTACATATCTACGACAACGGTACAAAGTAAGTGGTGCGCACGAATTAAATCCCATAATATGCAATTTTTTCATACATATTTAGTATGGCAAACAGTCAGACAGGCCACCTGGACATTCGCAACACCATGTCATAGAGCTCGATGAAAAACTCAGATCGAAGCTTATTTTGAGTTGGCAGGAAAGCAACGCTGAATTTACTCAAATTCAGGAATCCAGAAATACTATTATACAATCCCACTCCTGATTTCATGTAATCTAATATAATTTTTACTGCACAGTGGATTACGTAATTCGGCTCATCCTTATATCGACAGATTCACATTTTCCGAGACAGCGTACTTCTGGCGCTGGTGGAAGGAGCAGCGGGCGACGACCAGAGCAACTTTCCGAACCCCTTTCCAAGAGGGGAGGATCCAGTTCGCTGGAGGTGGTTGGGTGCCTAATGATGAAGCTACAATCGACTATGCTCAGATCATTGACTAGTTCACTTGGGGCTTAAAGTGAGGATGCGATTTTAAACCAATAAAAAAATCTGGTTTTATACAACATTCGTTACATTAGTTACATATAATATAACGTTATAATATCCTACACTTTCGCATAGAATTGTAAAGAGTGATCGCACTAGGTGGTATTGGTAAAATAAGAAAAGAGTGGCACGCCGATCAGGACAGGCCTGTGTCCGGCAGTGGATATCCAAAGGCCGATGATGATTGATAACATCTGGTAAAAACATTGACTGTTCCACTTCTCGATAACAAATGGCGCCTAGGATTTTTTAAAATCCCCAAGCCAATACAACCTAAGGGGTGTTCGAATATTTTATTGTATTGAATAGCATTATAAGTTTTAGTGTTAAATTCAATATTCAATTAAGGTTTATAGAGAATAATTCCCATGAATTAACACAACATCTGCACGAACGTTTTATACCACTCATGCCACTAATGCCACAAAGCTGCCACTCTTTATGCCCCGTAGGTAGGTGCGGGTTTTTCCGGAAAAATCAACTTCGTATAACAGGATGCGGTTAATATAATGTAAGGAAATTCTATACAGAACATACGGAACTCATCACATGTAAAACAATCCTCAATTAACAACACCAAGGAACCCCAAAAGTGATTAAACCCTAATTATACATATGTTACACGATCCTCTCATTATCCAAATTACAAAGCTTCGAGAATTTTCTAGTCTTATGAACTTTTTAATTGCGGCAATTTAAAATGGCTGACTGAGCTTTGTGCTGATCTGATTACAAGGGTATTATAAATATCGCTCGAGGCTACTCGGAAATGAGCTTAAGGTATTGCTGACTGGTTTGTAGTGGTCGAATGTTAATTTTTTTTTAAATTACGAGTATTCCAAGGTATTCGTAGAATCCAAATTTAAAATCATCGGTATTATAATCAGTAGTTCAATATAATTATGTTGTTCTTAGTAAAAGGCATAAGAAGGCCCAACTGGGCAGTGTCGTAGTAGTATTTCAAATCTTTTAAAATGTTAAGCATTATAGACACAATATTCCATTCGCGTTGCCAACAGATTCATTGCGAAAAAAAATTATTTTGCGTCTAAATTTGGTGAAAGTTTTAAGTGTAGCCTCCGCTTAACATTGAAAATAAAATAGAAATAATGAAATGATATAGCAACGAATGAAACGAACAATGAAATAGCAAAAGCAAAATTGGTTTATTCACAATTTTTATTAATAGTTACCGAGAAGCTCAGTGTATACACACCCTATCATTTATAATAAAATTGAATTATAATCAAAGGAATATCAAAAGATATAACCATAATATTGCAGAATTCTATACGAAGTGCAAGTTCAGACATGGTGGACATAGAAAACAATGATGATGACAATAAATATGGTAATATAAAATTTCTATTTTTTGTAAAGTTTCGGTTTCGACACAAAAGTTCATCTATATATATGTATATATACGAGTATATATATGAATTTCTTAACATTTTTAATTCCTTCTTGTTCGAATCGGAGAACTCGATCTGTGCCCGGTGTATGGCAATAGGCTGGCCACCTACTCCATGGTGGGACGCATTCGTAACTGATTAAGCGTGGGAGTGCATTACACTCCTTTGCTTACCCCCTTGGTATTACAGATGTGGTGTTACGTTTTTAAATTTTCGGACCAACGCTGAACTTATTACCTAAACCAAAACAGTTTTACAACAAAAGACGTTTTAGAGGGCGAGAGCACCACCAAGTATTCCACCATCCGTGGGACGTACAAGCTGATCTCGTTCGCGATGGCCATCGGCATGATATACCCCAATCCGGAGACGGACAGGCGGAGGCTGCTCTGCATCGGTGAGATACGACGATATTAAAATTAAATCAGCAATATGTAATATAAATATACTATCTCGGGTTTCTCCCTCTATGTTCGTTGAATAAAGATTAGCTATTGCCATTTTATTGCTATTGCCATTTTTACCAAGCATGCTACACCAAAAGCCACACCTTTGCTTCCACCAGGCAAGACCGTGGCCAACTGCCAGTCTATGTATGAATATAAAAATTCTAAAAAACGTTAGTGACGATCCATTACAAAATCCTAAAGCTTGATAATTCTCCGTTAAGAGGTTTGCGTTAACATCTGTCGCTTGTGGGAGCGAGTGCGCATTTCGTGATGGTATACTCACGACACTCCATATCGGCGTTTCATTTCTAAATAGTTTTAACTTAATTACTGATATAAATATATAGAGGTATTCGATACTCAGTGCTCCTTAAATTATATTTGTATGTGTGCTGCAGTGTCTGCGATTAAATCGTTCTTTCTTTACCCCACCCCTAAGGTTCCTGGTATGATGATATAACAATAATTAAAATAATGAGTCTGCTCGATCATGTTTAATACTTGCCCTTTTCTCTCTCTCTCTCTCTCTCTCTCACTAGGTATCATAATATTGAGCATCGCCCCGATCTCCTCCATGGTAATGATGGACATGTACGAGTCCTGGCTGCGGCGGGACATCATCAACGTGATCAGACACAGCACGGTGGTGGGGCCCTTCCTGGCAATCTTCGCCAAGGTTACCGTCTGATTTCTTCAAGTTCCTTTGAACTGAACTTTGGCTGGTATAAAATGTTCTGTATAATTTCTGTGACAGTCGTTACAACCTGAAGTAAACAAGATATAGAGACATTTCAATCGATGGGCTTTTTGAAGCACTTCACCGTTTATTGATTTCGGTATATTTCTTATGGCAATAAATATATTGGTATTATTATTACATTTCTGATGCTGGAAGATATCTCTTCAATGGATAAGCGACGCCCTTGTACAAAATTTCTTTAGTATGTCTATCTATCAATATTCTCTGTGTAAAACATTTTTAAATAAATGACTTAGTAAATATTATCTTTACATTTCCATAGATGTTCATAATGTTCTACAAACGGGTACCGGGCAAGCAGTTGATAGACGAGATGGACCGGGACTACGCAATGTACAACCACCTACCTGCGTCGTACAGGAGGATAGTCGGTAAGAGCATCCATAACAACCTGGTCTACAGCGAAATGTGCTGGGTAGTCACCGTAGTGACCTGCGTCATGACGTTCCCGCTAATGGCGACGGCAGGGAACATATACAACTTCCTATTCAAGTCCGAACCGACCAAGTACATGATACACGACATGAACAAGCCTTTCGCACCACCAGAGGACAGATTCCAGTCACCCTACTTTGAATTCATATTCGGCTATATGATCTACTGCTCCATATTCTACGTGATAAACTTCATCGGCTACGATGGTTTCTTCGGGCTGTGCATAAACCACGCGTGTCTGAAGATCAGGTTGTATTGTAAGGCGTTTGAAGACGCCATGAGTGCGAAGAGCGAGGAGGAGCTATGGGGGCGGCTGATCGGTGTGATAGAGGAACAGAACAAGATGTCCGAGTGAGTATGTTATGAATAGCCTCTCAGTAGTCATTTTACTAATGCGAATTTATATGTATATGTACGTTTATAAATCGGATATATAAAAACTACCGAACCGATTTTTATTGAGTACAAAATGAGGATAGTCCGAAGTTTGAAGAGCCAATAGGTCAATTTATCCGGATTGAAGATGGTTTGTGGTAATATATTATGTACGATGTCTCAGGTGGTATACCAAGATTTTTTGTCGTTGTATTAAAAGATATCTTAATTCTCAGATTCGTCGATCTAATCCAAAATACGTTCAACATATGGCTGGGGCTCATCTTGATAGCTACCATGATACAAATCTGCAACTGTATGTACCACATCACCGAGGTGAATTGTTAATCATTTCTGTTTTTGCTCTTACAAATATCAATAGTGTACAAAAAGAGTGATGAACGTAGAAGAAGAACGTCAGGTCTCTAAACTGGTACCGATTATTCTTTGCCTACCTCGTACCCTTACGGCACTTACGGAGTAAGCAGACGGTCGGTCCTTACCTACCTGGCGTTTAAAAATATCTAAATATTATAATATAGGTGAAAATCTAAATTGTTGTATACAGGGTTACGAACTGGATCTGAGATACATAATATTCATCTTGGGCACAATCGTGCACATCTACCTGCCTTGCCGATACTCAGCCAAACTGAAACACGAGGTAAGCATGTTCAATGTTCAATGGAATGGTCAAGACGAATGTGGTAAGTTTCAAGGCAGGTTTTCTTGCACTGAACACCATTCGAGTAGGGGGAGGTAGACAAAAGCAAAACGATCTCGTACCCTGTACCTGTATAATAATAATAATCGAACCATTTGTAATTCCAATGTTGGAATAGGGTCTACTCACATATTGAGAGAATTAAGGCCGTAGTCTGTCACGCTGGCCAAGTGCGGGTTGGCAGACTTCACACACCTTAGAAGTTTTTTTTTTTATTTTAATTTCTAAAGTGTGCAGGTTTCCTCACGATGTTTTCCTTCATCGTTAGCAAGTGATATTTAAACTTAAAACGCACTTTTGTAAAGAGGTGCGCGCCTTAGATTCGAACCCAGCACCTACGGAGTGAGAGGCTGAATTCTTAACTAATAGGCTATCACTGCTATAGGCTAACCTGTACCTGACGTACATAAAATTAAAATAATGTAACATCACGACTATAATTCCCGAAGAGGTAGGCAAAGGAGTGGCAGAACAGTCCCACTTTTCACCAGTTACGTTTATGTCCCTCTATGTGGTGGTGGTGAACCTGTTGCCATGCACAGGGCACAAATCCAAAGACCGACAAAATTAAAATATAAGGGGACATATTATTAGGAGACATAAATGAGGATTGGAGATAAGAAATAGGAGAGTATTAAAAAATACGAAGTAACAAAAAGATAGAACACAAGCGTTCCAATGAAAGATGGTACCTATCTATATCACACTCAACTCTAAGATTCTCAAAACTTATCCCATGTGCTGCTTATTTTGAACACTAATTATTTTTTATCACCTTCCGGAATTACATTATTTTAAATATACACATAGTATGCCACATGATTCTTACACTTAGGCTTTCAGTGGCCGTCAAGGTCCATACCCTTTACCGCCTCCTGAAGGCCGCCCTGCCCCCCTGCCCCCTGCCCGCAGACGGCGCAGACGGCGACGGCGATGTACTGCGCGGGGTGGGAGCGCACGCGCGCCGCGCCCGCGCGCCGCTGCGTGCAGTTCATGATCGCGCGCGCCCAGCGGCCCCTCGAGATCACCGGCTTCAACATGCTCGTGTTCGACATGGACCTCTTCGTCTCCGTGAGTAACGCCGCGCCGTCTCACGTGTGCCTTTCATGTTTCTAAGGGTTGTCATTATAAATTTCACTTGGGCCAAGAATCCGTAACGTACAATTTATAGTTTAGACCACATAACATTTTCGACACTAGCCATTTTTTATAAAAATGACGACATGTTTAATGTCTCATAACACAACGATTTTGTAAGTAAATGAAGACCTAAACGTATTCGACTTAGCAAGCTCGCCTGCGGTGTGTGCGCGGACGAAGGGGGCCGAAGATATAAATAAAAATATTAATATCAATCACTCTCAGCCAAACGTACACACCGTCCATAAATAATTAATCATCTTATTTGTTTTGACTTCCTTGTATTATGTACAAAAAATATAAAACATATATCTTATTTATATTTCAGATACTACAAACTTCATACTCGATGTACACCCTACTACGGTCGTAGTTCAAACATGAGAAGATGTTTTTAAGGAGAATGTAATAAACAACACACATGAATAAATATAATGCACAAACAATTATTTAAATATGATTTGCATTGCGCTTTTAGAAATATATGAAATGGAGGTGAAATTTTGATTTTATTTCGAGGCAACAAATTAATATAATAATATAGTAGAAATACATAACTATACCAATTATACCAAAAGTAAGAAACAAGAAAACTCACCGCGGCTATGGTGTGATAGAAGAAGTCGTGCAAGATGTCGAATATGGAGGTCTCGGACAGGATGAGTTTCTGCAGGTTCTCCGGGTGGAAGTCGTGGCCGTACATGTCCACTGCGGACAGGAATATCGACTCCATCTGGTTGTGGCGCAGCTCGTAGGCCGGCTGGTGAGCTGCTATCAAGACCTGCCAATAACATTAGTATCTAATAACTAATCAGCTTCTAATAACTATTCACCTTTATCTTTTTTATTATTATTATTATCTAGCTAGAATTTCGCCGCGATCTCGCCTCGTGGAAAGTGCAGATGCGTCCCAAGATTGAACATGCATGCCTAGGAAAGGCCGATCTCTACCAAACCACTTTAAAGCACAATGGTGGAGTATGTTACATACAGATAGACTATGCTCAACCTGACATGGGGCTACTACGAACGACACATATTAATTATACATATTATATCAACAGTAGTTCTATATGCAAATTGAAAGGAAATAATGTCAATAATTGAAACTCTACCTGTCGAGCCCTCAGCGCCACGCGGCTGTGCTCCGCGCGGTGGAGAGAAGTGAGCTCGTTAAGGATGGCCGCCAGCTCGTCGGTCAGGCCCGGCTCGTTTGACCACAGGTGGTCTATTAGGAGCGTTACCTGCCAACAAAATGACAAAAATATTACATTTATATCTTATATGTCATATTTATGGACATTATTATTTATGTTATTGCAAAATGTTATGTTATTAGAGAGATGTTACTAAATTCATGGACAACATAACATCATATTAGTTTGAACCTTTTTGTAATATCACTTTACGCGATTGATATCCCACCTCTACCATGCACATGGGGGGGGGATCATGGTTCTAAATACTAAATAGATCCAGTGCAAATATTTCTGCACTAAAACCATGAATACAATACTAAGGTACACTTAGAATCAAAACTTAGACATACGTACGAACGACTAGCTGATAAACTCACCAACAAATTCTTCTTGGAGACCTGGTTGTGGGAGAATATGATATTGGAGACGGCCTGCATGTCGTCCTTGTACCGGTCCCGCAACGCCATCACGCACTTGTCGTACGAACCTGCGGCACATACATATATGAATAAATATAACACACAAACAAACATTTAAATTACCACTGATCTTGGCCACACACTACTATATACTATTACTTTATTGTAGGAGACAATATCAAAATGTAACTATTGTATCTGGGCCCCTGTATTCTAAAGGAATATTAATAGCGAAGTTATTTGTTGAATTATTATAATAAAAGTGTGGAAAAGAACCTATGTCAAATAAATATAGATGGTATTAAATATTTTAATCTAATCTCACACACATTTGCATTTGTGACACTAATGTCGTTATTTCAAAGGATTAATTTTATTCGAAAATCTAACATTTTCGAAATGCAAAGCAATCGTTTTCATCAATTCTCTCCTCATTCCTCTTTTAGACAGAAGTCTCGTCATATTATGAGATGGGTTAATTAAAACGCAATCATTATCATGAACACTCTCTGCATTTCACTTTTCGATACAAGTCTTCTGTCATTATGAGAAGGGTTAATTAAGGGCATAGTTTGCCACACTGGCCAGTTTCAGGATGGTAAGATTCACACACTTTAGTTTTAATTATCCCTTAGGCTTCAACTAATCAAGGCACACCACAATGTTATGTGTTAGCTGATACATAATTAAATCAAGAACTCAAATTGTCTGTGTATCGATAGTGATATGTTATCACTCACCAAGTTGGAAGTTGCTTTCAACCTGGTAGTACTGCTTCAGCAAATCGTGGACTGCTGCCTTCATCCTGCCTCGTATACCATTTCTAGAAATAATAGCATATTTATAGCCGACTTCAAACAAAGTAAACATTCTAAATCTAACTTTTTATTGGCATATAACATCAAAGGCGGCAACATCTACTTTTGGTCAAAATTGAAGTATTAACGTCGTTTTGTTATTCCATGAACATAGTCTCTGTAGAGCAATACAAAAAAAATCAATATTAAATAATAAAGTCTGCCAACCATAGGTCATAATTTAGTATATGTACATACATATTTCTCGTAAAAAAAATTATGTTGGTTTTTGCAAAATGTAACACTACATATTTCGCCTTTGATATGAGATGACTCAAGTAGGCAACTAATCGTCATCCTGATAAGAAGCTGATATTATAGAAAACAGGTGACATAGGCATGGCACTTATTAAACCCGGACTTTGCCCAGAGTCTAGTTTAAAAGCTCAATTTGAACGGCTGGCTGAGTTATTATGTTAATATTATTAGTACAAACACACCTATATCGTTGCACAAGTACGACCAGAGCCTGCGTGCTCATGAAGAACACGTCTCTATCTGCGCGCTTGGCCAGCGACTATACTATACTGTCACGCCTATTTCTTACAGAAGTAGGCTGAGACAGAAGACTTTCTTATAGCACATAATTTCAGAATACCATATTATTTAACCAGATTTATTATTTATTTATTATTTTATTTCAACTTGCTAAAGGCTACAGGCAGATGCTGGATGCGACAAGCTGAGGACAGAGCGCGATGGCGCTCATTGCGGGAGGCCTATGTCCAGCAGTGGACAGAGATAGGCTGATGACATTGACGACGATATTATTTTCATATTTCCAATATTAAAAAACTGCACATCGCTATGTATCAACTTGAATAGTTCATGTAGACCATTTCTCCAATCAAAAAAGACCTAAAAGACCAAAAAAAAATCTGTCATCTACATATGCATTTATATGTCACTTTTTACTGATATCATTGACGTGCGTTCTGAAATTGAATTTCGTCACGATCTATTCATAACAACTGCATCCGTACCTACTCCTATTATTATTTACACCCACTGTTTCTCTATGGTATCATATATTATTATTTCATCGTTAAAAACTTGTTTTATTTGTTCTGCGACGACAAAAGACAATAAAAAAAGAAAAAGGAAACTAAATGATAATGAAAAAGTTCTATAATAAATAATTATAATTATTATTTTTGTCACCCCTGGCCCGTTACGGGGTACGTTGAGAACACGAAATACCAAAATAATAAATAAAATCGGTGCAGTCTGTCAAATGCAATATTTTAAATATTAATATCTATTAAAAACCCGAAACGAAAAATTCTTATTTAATTCATGAATATCACTCACTACCTGTGTACGTTACATATTTCCCAGGTTCAATTTCTGAAAATCAATTGTTGAATGTTTATAAGAATTCGACTCCATTTGTTCACACACAGGAAAGTAAAGTCCTGTTCACACGAAGTAACAAAAATATATAGCTTTAGTTTTGAACGTTACACGAGCATATGTTAGTATTATTTGAATATATATAATAGATATAACAGATTGAATATGTTAATATTATTTCAATAGATGTAGTTTAAAGTTAACTCTTTGCAATTCATTATAAATTCCTTATAGCCCAAATTGTTTAGCAGCCTGAGGTGTCAATGGACTGACCATAACTGTCGCGAATCGACAATCATTGATGTAGCCTAGTGCTGGAATAGAGACCACGCCTTGGCAAACAGTGTATTACGGCAGACAGTTGTTGGATGTGAAGAGCTGAAGACGTACTTAGTGTCGTTTAATTGGGGATGCCCAAGTCCAACAGTGGACGAAAACCGGCTGATGATAATGATAAAGATGAATATTTTATTAAATAAATGAAAAAAATGTATAACAGCCAAAATATACGAATATAATTGACTATATAATTTTTTCAATAATTAAACAATTACATACAGTGTGCAATCAGCTTTATTCCAAACAATTTGTTACGTGATCATCAGACTCCAAGTCATACGCGAGCGACGGAAAGCAGAGGGAAAACAAAGAGTTGTATAGGAACACATACATCATTGCAATAAAGAAAGAAATCTGTTAAAAATATAATTAAATTAAGTTAAAAATCTTTTAATAAAATAGTACTGTTAATAATCGTTGGTTGTGATTATTGAGCTGATAAAGTGATTTTTGATTAATTTTTGATAATTATAAAATTATAATGTTTTCATTTAACATCATTATTTTCTTTCTGTTAATATTAAAGCCGACCGACTAATGGCGGTATAACCATTCGAGTAAGCTTAGTTAAATGCCACAGACCGGTGACGGGCAGCAGCGTCAC
>DWEE01002988.1:0-10929 GCA_018245755.1 Parelbella macleannani
ATGATAAAATATAACATGAAGTATCTCACTGAAGAGATAGGCAGAGGAGTGTTGTACACTCACAAATTGTTTTTTCCATATTTTTATACTTTTTACATATTGTACGTATATGTTCAATAAGTGTATTTTCAATCATGTTAATTTGATTTAGAAGTTTAATACAAGTGGGTCTAAAGAGATCTTATCGTCGACTGTGAGTGTATAATTGTCTTTCAATAACACTACCTCTGTAACTATCTCAACGAAAATTTGCTCTGCAGCGTAGTGTCTTTTACAGCCATTTATTAGATTTTAATTAATTCATTGTATTTAAATTTGCACTGATGATAATTCTTTCTCTGGCAGACGTTATTTAAGTTCTAATAATTTTACTGGTGTAAGAGGAAATATCTATGAAGCATCCTTTTGATATACATACATACATGTACATCTTCGTATTAATTTTATACAGCTACATACATGCATCGACAAAACACTTAGAAAATAATTGCAATTAACAGTTAATTTATCATATTCGGAAACATATAGGTATGCATATTCTTAATCATCCAAGAAGATTATTTCAAATTACCGTAATAATTACATTTTATTAAAAATGTAATAATACATAAATTAAATATTCAAGTAAAAATATTATTTTTACAGGAAGTATTAAAATTGATTGTTGTAATTGAAAAGGTTTAGACTGTTTTGAGTTTTATAATTATCTAATAAAACGATATTGCCTTCAGTACTGTATACCGATATTCTTTTATTTATCAGAAAGGATCGAATCTAGTAACACGTTACACGGAGACACAATAAATAAAAGTATATTACTATAGTGAAATACAGAAAACAATGCCGCAGAATAAGAAAAGCGTGAAAAGAGCTCCGGTGGGTTGACGATCTGCGAAAAGCTGTAGGCAGATGCTGGATGCGACAAGCCGAGGACAGGGCGCGTTGGCGCTCATTGGGGGAGGCCTATGTCCAGCGGTAGACTAAAACATGTCGTTGATAATGATGATGATGAAAAGAGCTCCCCTTCAAAGCCAGCAAAACATTGGCAGCTCCTCTGGTGTGGCCATAGTTTACTTGGGCTCAATTTATAAAAGAACATCAGATTCTGTTTGTGTGTCAGCTTCTAATACTAAAGGCGCGCGATCATTTTTAAAGGCTATTTCGGTAACTCCGATTTATCACTGGTAGGCAAAAAATTGGATATATGAAGAAATACATAACCGTGTTTGTTATAAGGATAAAAATAGTTAAGTTTCGCTTGTGAATACAGAATGAGGATTAAATATTTTGATACTTGTAAAGATATGTCTATCGTCGTGAATGCTGCTCATTACTGATGGACTGTTGACTAAAACCTTGTAAGATATTATCATGCACGCGACGGTACCGTTTAAAATTTTATGAAAATTGCTATCCATTAATTTATATGATAATAATTTCTATGTGTGTAGATATTATATGATTATCACTTATTAGAAACACTCATATTATAGACTGCTTCGTTGATTGAGTGGTTGCAAACGCTACTGCCGATCTTGAGGTCTTTGGTTCAAATATCTGGTCGGGTACTAATGAATTTTTCTAATTTAAAAATTCTAGTACGGACTCGGAGTCTAGATTTGTGTGTATGACAATAGGCTCACCAGATATTCCATGGGACTTAAACGTAACTGGTGAAATGTGGGAGTGTATTACATTCCTCTGCCTATCCATTCGGGGATTACAGGCGTGATGTTACGATATGTAATTCAGCCATTATTATTTGCTTTGCCCAGATAACTAAATATTTACTTGTTCAGTTTTCAATAATCGTTCACAACGTTTAAATTCCCTATTGTAGTTTGACGAAGGCAATCCAGTGTTCATCTGTTGATAATTTGAAACGAACCGTGCTATTATTTCATCCCCACTTATGTATGTTTATTACATGGTATTATTTCAATGGCGTAATCCGTGCTTTGTAAGCTAAGCTACAGCATTTAATATATCACAGCAAAGCGTCTAGCATTAATGACCTTTATTATTTTACGCGGCGATTGTAAAAATTCAGATGATCTTATAAATATAGACAATGACACGAAAACGATGGAAGTGATTTTAATACCAGTCTAAAAAGCCGCAGCTTTGTCGCTTTTCAAATCCAAGATACAGAGTAGTTGGTTGCCTCACTAGCTAAAGATCATCTGTAAAGCTCGTACTTCGATTTGCGCCATCACTGAAAACCAGTAAACGCTATAGTTCTCCACAGGGTAGGCAGAGAACATTAGAGTTCCAAATGTCTCTATACTTACTCTCTATGCTTCTTCAATTTTCATCACTCACTTCATACAAGCTCGCTCATTTCGAAGACTTCTGGCTCCCACATGAGCCAGTATGTGACCTCTTTGGTAAAGATAGATGAGACTTGGTCTTTTCATGATACAAGACTCTAATAAACAATGCAGACGGGAAGAACACATAGTAATGCGTGGAAAAAGATTATCGCATTCCTTTAACTGATCGCTTAGTATGGAACTTTAAACAATAATTAATACATTTCCTGGTTCGTTATGTCTCTAAATAAGGTCCGTTTAGTTGCATAACGGAAGAGATTTGACGTCATTGTATAAGATGCATAAGGTCGCTCTGAGGCCACTGACTCTGTATTATGTTACAATTAATATTATCTTACAATCTACAGGTCAACTAAAATGTCAGTTCATTTTTAAGAAAAATAAAGTTGATGTAAATATTTAGAGATAAATGATTTTTTATAGTTTTATTTCTCTGTCTAGAACATAATAGGCTGTCTTATGAGACGTGTTTGTTTTACTTGAGAGCATTACGTTATGTAACAGCTTTCCAGTGTCTGAACATATAATAATAACACGTCCAGACCTGTCCATCTCTTGTTTATCATTGTATTTGAATTTTTTTATGGTTTTATGATAAGATATCTCATTTTGTGCCGCGGTAATATTTATACACTTTTCATTTTATATAACCGATTTTACATATAACTTACCTAGAAATACTATGCGTATAGTATCTATCGAGAATTAATTGTAACCGTCGATTTGCATTCTCTCGTCATTTGCACATTAAGCAAATTGCATACCAGATAAACCTATTTTAAGAGCGGCTGAAGCATAAATGGCTGTATTTCAGAATCGATTCTCTAACAAGATTTATTATTTACTCATATGTATAGTCCGTTTGATCACAAACTAGACAGAACTTGTAATATAAAAAGCATACATATATTCTTTTCTAGGCACGTAATGTACTTATGTAAGTATTTTTTACGATCAAACACAGGTGTATGTCATACAAACATTAGTTCTGAACAGTTGAGAATTAAATTCACAACCTGCAGTTAAATTAGCTAACCGCTCGACCAAAGGGGCGGTCGGTTATCTATTAGTATCCAAATTCGTCACGTCCATTCCCTCTAACGCTAGGTACATGCTATTTTTATTATCCTCTCCAATAATTATATCTATCTTATGAAGTTGAGTTGCACTTCGTCTATAAACTTCTGCGTGCTGTTAACTATTAACTAACTGTTTCACTTTTACTGCGTAACGACGTATGATTGTAAATATCACAATCTGCTTAGTAGTTCTGTAGGTCATTAACCGTTTAAGAGTTCACATTCGACACAACCTTTTAATGCAAGCGCATCTCTACTAAATGTCAGATTATTGTGTAATTATTTCAGAACGAGGAACCTCTAATACAGTTGTCGCAATCCTTTAGAGCGTGTCCATATTAATATCAGTAGTGTTGCATATTATAATATGCACGTCTTTCGTAGCTCGTTGTGACTGCAGATAGCTTTCTAGATATTTCAAGATGACGCTCGCGTCAACTACTTTTGGGTTTTCTAACTTGAAGTTTCTATTTGTAGCTAGTCCACGGTGACACCTAAAAGTGACTGGTCAAATATTGAAGTGTACTACACTCCTTTGCCAGGCCCTACAGGGATGACAGGCGTAATGTTACGTTTTAATGTTAAAAAAAAATATTTCAATTACATTTTCCATCTTTCTTATTGGTTATATAGCCTTTAAGTTTTATAGTTATCTCATTATTCTTGCGTGCTTTTTTGCGTTAAAATAACGTGAGTTACTGTAGTTCGTTGACTCTACACAAACCTTGAGGATATTTAAATTTTCTTTCAAACAATTACGTAAAGGTAAATAAATAACGCGTAACAAACTGAACTGTAAAACTGAAACAAAATATCTTATTTCAGCCAATATTTCCATGTAATGGTGATGATTTTACCATGCTAATGTTATTCCTGAACAAAAAATTAAGTTAATTTAAATGTCTTAAATGAATGTCACGAGTATCTTCTTCTGGATTAATAAGATGATGAATTAATTGAATACAGACAAGACTAATATCAAAAAAGATGGGAACCCTTTAAAATCGTGTCGCCTACACGCCGACAAATTCGTAGTTAATACGTTCGTAATTTTTAACTGTATTACAATTTAATAAAGATCTGGCAGGCCGCTGTAGAAAGTGATTAAAAGTTTTATCATTAAAATATTTTTTGAGTAAATTATCAACAGCTTTATATAATTCAATTACTACTTGTTTGTGCATGTTCTGTTCATCTTTGGAGGTAACATGGCACCTTTAATAGTTGTATGGATAACTATAATTTTTTTGGAGGTCGAGGAAAAGTGGTTTTGTATTTTAAAATACAATTTTATAACTTCCTTATTCAACATTTTATACCGAAATATTCTAAAATTTTTCATGTGATGTTAACATTATTATACACTTCTGAGCATCAACGCGTAACGTGGCAATGTTACTCAATATTTTTAATAGTTTAAATAATTTATAATGTAATTGTATTACATGAGGTGTAATTAGCTATGATTGGTAATTGTGGTTTTAACGGTGGTTGCAAATATTTTCGATATGCTTTTTGTATTTTACTATCAATGTGTCGTAAGTGTCTACATAGTTGCGACCTTGCGGCAATTGGCAGGAGCTGATGAAGAAAAATCTCAGCTGGCTTCGAAATTGTTGGGCCATTCTAAATAAACACACGTGCGCTATGCCCGTACATAATTTACTCCCGTTTGATATATGCAAAAGCAATAAAAAAATTATGATTATTACAGAGAGAACCTTTTAAAATACTTACATCATGAACTTGAACATATAGGCAGCATGTTAGAAATGTGATCTATCCAGTCTTTAAAGATGAATGACTATTATCGACCTTAAATCTATTGAGTTAGGCGTCTCTTACTCAGCCTCACTGAGTGTTCTAGTGATTTCATAATGGCGTTCTCTGATTAAAAGTCAATTCGTAACAATCATTTATTCATATGAATCATCATTGTAACCTTCGGAATTATCGGCTACTAGATATTTTTAAAGTCATTACAAATTAAACTTTTTGGTCTAAGCTGAAACAATATCTTTGTTAATCCAATCTTCAATAACATCGCTATCATTTCTTATATCGTTTAATAAATTTTTTTACTGACCATATTCGGTTTAACAAACCGTAAACGATCCTTGACATTCGATTGTATTAATTATTATCAGATGAATCATGAAACCAACTTTGTATGAGTAATCTAGTCATACAATTACAACATAGAAGGAAATAGCTCTATGTGTATTATTATTACAGTAAGCCCAGTATATCGAGCTTTGCTCACTATATCGTACTTTAGGCAGAATTAAATTTAAATAAAGTTGATAGTGGTGAGAAACGGAGAAAGTAGACTCCTTCCGTACATCTGTTGACAATAAAACAATAGAGTTAGGTAAGTTAAGTAAGTAAATTCCGTCCGGTGTCCGAATTTTTAGAACTTAGGTAACCGGTAACCCAATGGAGTTTTTAGTAGGTATGTACACACAAAACGGAATCACTCAGATTCCGACTAGTATCTTAGATACTCAGTTCCCAATAGAGTTTTACCAGTTACAATTGCACTTTTTTATATTAGTTGTATCTTTTAAGAGGTAATGTTTATTTCTATACTTCCTTTTATTAAATTTAAATTGTACATAATAAAGCTAAGTATAATAATGTAATAATAAAGCCAAAGAAGATATTTATTTAAAAATACGTTTATTTTATCAATATTATTTTGAAGGGTTGTTGACAGCGCGGTAGATGAGATAAAATAATCATATTGCCACTAGGTTGAGCCAATAATGATGGAAACACTGTAATAACTATTGTATACACATATGACTTCTGTCTTTTTATAATATTATTTTACATTTGTAATTCAATTGTGGAAAAGATTTAATATAATATATAGAGAATATCAAAAATATAAGCATTATTAAATTACAATAACCAAGGAATATTTTACATTAAATGGTAAAATTAAACATATTTCTCTAATTAAGTTACAGAGCATTCTTCTTTGTACAACGATTTGTAATAAATAGCTACGTAGATACGTTACATTTTATTATTAGAATGTATTTCAATAATTTTATAATTAAATTCCAGTCTTAGTCAATTCCAGTACATTAGTCACCTGTTAGAAATGTTCAGATGTAACGTTTAGCAATAATTCTATCGTAACCGGTCAATTATATTAAACAAACGACAAATTAACGATTCGAGGCTTATGCGATGCGCTAGACGTTGCGAAATTAAAATTATAGCGTTGTTACCGCTGTGAACTGAAAACTAGCGGACTGCATAACAATAAATTGTGATAACAATAAATTATGATAAAAATAAATTGAGTGGAGCTGGTATGGAGTAAAGGAAGTAAGGCGCGATGGTGAGCAGATTTATGCGAGCGCGTCGAAGTCTCCATGAATATTAAACACGCACTAGTTACCGTTACAGCCGAAAAAGGAAGAAAATTGAATATTCTGTATTGTCAATGAAAAGTATACCATATAAGTTATAGATTTTAAAAATGGAAGTAAAAATTTTTTTGTATATTTTCTTATAAATTGAAATAACTATTAAATAATTAGGTTGTGTAATTTGAGTTAAATCGTGTGTTGATTCGCGTTTGATGAAAGACAGACAACTGTTCAAATAAATATTGTATGCTATAATGATTTTAACAACATATTACCTTAATAAGTAGGAATGATAGAGTCAGGTTTCCTTACCGTTTAACCTAGTAAAGGGCAGACGAGTCACTTGTTGGTATGTGGTTATTTCGGCTACGGTCATATGTATGAGCGGAGAGGGACTAAATTCATTACTGCTTAAAACAATATTCATAATAAATATAAAATATAGTTTAGGCCATCACTATTTAGTAGGCAGAGTCTCCCTTACTACATATACATGTATACGTACATATGCACATCGATATGCCCATAAAAAGGTTACAATTTTACATCTAGTACACAGAATAAATAGTAATGCTGATTTTTGTCCTGGGTGGGAATGGAAACCATGATCCTGTCTCTTAATTCGGCTTCACTAACCATTGGACCGGACAGCCAGTCAAAAATTCGAATGTCACACAAAGCAAAGGAGTAATTCAATAACCTCTCTTTTACGGTAGAAATGCCTTGATCATTATGTTTATCGTATGAACTTGAGTGTAAAACAATTCATTTAAATGGAATTATTCGTAAACTTTTTATTAACTCTTAATTATCATAGTCATAGAGTCTTTAATGCTTGAGGCAGACATGTTTCGTAGGAAGTGTTCTAAGTGATCCGGCCGTTTGACCTGAAGAAGGCCAGGTGGGAAAGGCGAATACCATAAGCAGAAACGCGTCATGTGAGAGGTTACAGGCCATATTATTATTAGCTTTAACGCTATCTGCAAAACGAACCTTCTTTAAAGTTTATCTTATTCATGTTATTTTTTCTGCCGGGCGGAAAGCCTCAATTAATTAATTGCATATTTGGCCGTACTCGTATTTGTCATATGTTCCCGTTTTATGTAGGAAGTACAACAGAAATGGAAAGAATGTTCCAGAATCTATGTATTTAACCTACATTAAATCCACTCATTGTTGACAATAGTCGTCAAAACATTACGACACCTGTCTAACATTGTTTGTGCTTCCGAATTACACGACATAGATTTCACCTTAGGTCGTTCTCACAGGTAAACAAACGCGAATATAACCCTTCACTTCTGGGTCGTCGTGGCGCCGGCTTGGAATTTTATATACATATGATACGTCTAAAGATGGATACGACAATGATTTTAATTTTGCCGGCTAAGAAGCTTAAAATATACAAAGTGCGGTAATATGGACATCATGTCTGTTTTGCGATATTTTTTTTAAATTTTTAACCGGTTAATATGTATGATTATTTATACGTTTATATAGTGAAGAAAATAGGTTGTTCTATATAAAATTTAAAGATCATTGCATATTACGAATAAGAACAGATAAGCTTAAAACAATTCTCATTTGTCGATTTCTGTTGCACGAGAATTGCCTTGGTCAATATGTAGCTACTTCATACATAGTCTTTAGCCTCCATGGCAACTTCAACAAAGTGAACGTCTAAATTCATTTAAAACACCTGCGTCTTCATTGCAAAGCTCTTTAATATTTTATTTTACGATATGCAAAATCTGCCACTGGTATTTTATAGATGGGATATAGAAGGTGAATTCTTTCGAAGTAGATAAAGTCAGGGAACAGACTTGTAAAGTACGAGTAAAATGTTCAACCATCGCCACTTGCAACCTGTCTTCCGCATACTGCGCATATCTCACGCCGCGACAGTGAGGCAAACGTTGCGGTGACAGCGAGCGCGGCGGCAAAGATTAAAGCAACTGCAGAATTACTGTCAGTTTTATTTAAGCCCACATACATATATATATCTTGCAAGCGCGACTAATGATCGAGTGGCCTTAGGTTCGATTCTCGAGTCGGATACTATTGAGATTTTCGAAATTAGAACTCCTAGTAGTAGCTCAAAGTATGTATTCGTGCCCGATGTCTGGCAATAGGCTCACCCCTATTCAATTCGATACATAACTAGTGAAATGTTGGAGTATCACACTACTCTGATAACTTCTTCGGGGAAATGCAAGTGTGGTATTATGTTACATAGTATGTTACGTATCTTTTGTAATAAATTGTGTATCAAAATTTATCTATAATTTTAATGTCCCACGTATACGAATAGATAAAATCAGAGCATTTTCTTTGATTTTAGGATCAAACACACTTAATAAACAGTTGTGGTTAAGAATTTTTTTTAATAGGCTTAATTTATGTTTTCGATTTAATAGACAAAATATTCTGAAGTGGTTATTGATGTTCCAGCTTAATATTTAAGTAACAAATGCGACATACTCATAGTATCAGATAGCATTCCTTCGTAAGTACAAATAGCTAGATTTATAAAAGATAAAATTCATTTTTCACATACTTGTATTGCCAGGAACTTAAAACAAAATGGGTGTAATTCATTAACTGAGTCTTCAAATTGTTTGTCGCCATATTTTCTTATTGCTTTCATTTGGTTTCTGAATTAAATCATTTTCACATGGAGCACTGAGCTTTTTAAATATCAACTGATTTTTGGTACATACACATCTTTACAACTTTGTATAATATTTCAATCTAACAATGAAACTAGTGATAACAAAATATCAACTATAATTTTATTAATAATACGGAAACAACATTTCACTTGTCGATTTCATGGTTGGAATGTAGGCATATTCGCACGCAACATTGTGAACTCTCTATTTATATAATCTATGGTAACAAGCCGTGAAACCTGCAGGCCTTCAGGCCGGGCGCGGACGGTTGACGACTTCTCCGATTGATACGAACCCTGTCCCAAATACCTCTGCCGTAATTGTATTCAATTATTAATGAGTTAACTCACGGTATATAACATTTCTAGTAATGTATTTATATAACACAATGTATGATAGCATTCTACAGCTATGTAGGGTTGGATACAAAAAAGTAGTTGGCACCAGATGATACATACAGATGTTTGATTTTATATGTAGTAGTCTCATGATATTAGTTATCAGGCGTAGTTTGTCTCGCGTTCCTGTAATACTAAGAGATTTTCCAGCCATTATAAGCATACTACATTTTGTTTTGGCTAATATTCGTATTATTATCATTAAATAATGTTTGCTCACTCAATTAAATATTATGAGAGGTTATTGTACAATGAAAGAATTAACAAACAGTTATATTTCAAAATACCATTTGTTTCAAGTCTATAACACGTACTGAATCAAATTTTTTTTAGAATTCAATTTACAATACAAATTTAATAAATCAAATTTTTTACATCAGATCTTCCATTAACTACAATTTTATTTTAAATGATAACCAATTCGACATGAATGAAAAGCTATTCTGTACTACACCCAATTCGTTAGCAACATCATATTGTTACTAGCAATTACATAAAACATTCAGTAGAGTGTCACCAATACAATACAAATTTCAAAACAATGGAAAAGAAATACAAAGAAAGAATAACAAGAACAATATTATACAACTCACTGTCTTATGTCTCAAGTAGCGGTCTGGTCTAGACTACATATTGATAGAGAGGAAAGAAAAAGGTTGATGAGAAAAATCTCACTAAGTTACCAAAAAAAAATTACTTATCTATTGTTAGATGGTATTTTTGTATGTATCATATAATAGTTTTTTGGCTAACATTGCCAGTGGGTTAGGGGTCGTTCGATATCAAGCTTTTAAAGCATTTAGTGGATCGCTGAACCTGATGACTAAGTCTGCAGGATACTGCGTATATCTTTTATATTATACTTATTTCCCGTCTCGAAATGACGTAACCGACTAAACGAAGAATATTCTCAAATCGTGCGATCACAATTGAATGATTTTTTTTGTAGTTTTTTACACTTCGCTTAAAGTTGCAGGTAAATTTTATTTTAAAAAAGTAATGAGGAAAATATCGTTATCCTTTAAAATACCTAATTGTAATAACAAATATACACGTATAAGTAT
>DWEE01002989.1:0-10929 GCA_018245755.1 Parelbella macleannani
ATCTTTTAATCATCACTAAATCAATATTCTTTAAATTTAAATACAAAAATTATTCCATCAATCAATTTTTTAAATTTCCATTTAACCTTATAACTTTCTAATAAAATAATCGAAACTCTTTTAACTCGTAAAAGCAAAAGTTTCAGAAGACATTTGCTTATCTCTTTTTTCATAAACCGATAATCCCATCGGCCCACGGAGCGCCGGCCGTCGGTCACTTTATAGCTAATAAAGTTTTATTCGAGTGTATCGAAGGCTTGTGTTGATGAGACTGTTTATGATTATGACTGGCGCGTCTCCGTACCTTAAAGATGCTCGACTAACATGGCGGTCGCGTGGAACTCACGCTGCGATCCAATCAAATTTAAGTTGCTGTAGAGGTGAATACTACAATAAGTAATGGGATAAGACAGCATACTCGCGTGGGGCGACTTCAAGGACCCTGAAACCTTACTGTGACACGGTGAGCAAGGCAGGTGTACGTCACCTGAGAAACTATTCACCTTACAATTTTCCAAAATAACTACTGATTTATTTGGAAGAGTTTGTAATCTTTGAAATAGTTCCGTTTATAAAGAACGTGTTTTAAATTTTAGAAATGCTATTATTGAAGTGAGTAACAGCCGAGTGTGCCGTCCCCCTATCGGTGGTACCTCGCGCGCCACGTTTAATCAGATCCGTTTATTGCCTCTCGCTTTTATTTTCCAACTTATGAAACTGTTAAATATCATAGTGGGGAGTTGTCTTATGGGGAACGACCAACGATGAGCGAGGTTAGAAAAATGCCTTACTTAGGAGATGCTCGATAAATGGACGTAGATAAACTAGATTTAGGGGTTGCAACGGTGTTCATTATGGGTGACCTGAGTCCAATAGTGGGTTGACACTGGCTGGACATGATGATGTTGATGAATACTACTTGTATGTAGTTTCTGTTACATGTTGTAATATTGCCTTAATGGCATTAATTTTTATTGACATTAGACATGTCAAAATTATTCTCTATCAGAATGACAAAATATGTTATTTAACAAATTGTAAAATAATCCAGCTTTTTATTTGACAAGAATCACTACGATGTGACACTCCGTAGCACATCGCTTTCGGCATCGAATGATAATTGAAATGTTAGTTGCAAATGAGTACCTGTGAGATATTTAATCGCACGTCGCTAACGTACATATATGAGTATCACGGAGGATCTCGGCCCGCGGCCGCCGAGCTGAGGTTGCAGCTATCGTTTACAGAAACACTTTCGTCGGTACATATTTACGGTCTACATTACACCTGCAAGTGCGCTCCTGTTTCTTTCTTTTCACGTTTTTGTTTTATGTTGTAGCGTAGTGTGTAAAGTATTACGTTGTAATTGCAATATTAATGTAGTGCCTCCGACGATTATTATTAAATATTTATGTCTTTAGATTTTTTTTAACTGAAAGCCATTATACTGATCTTCTATCGTACTAAGTGGGTTTATGAAAAAAAAATATTGATACATTGTGTGAGTAACTTCACAAAATTCGTGGACGACGCTCTGACGGCTGCGACGGTATGCTCTCGACAGACCTCGAACTCTGACCTACAATGGGGATAAAAGGAGCTCTTGAATTTCCAATACAAACTACTCGACTCGAGAGGAATAAGATGTTCACACACTTCGTATGAAAACTTGAATGTTTCGCGCGAAAACGTTTGTATTCGGGCGTTTTGTTGTGTACCCATTCATATTCCTTATCAATTTGTCTCGGTCAGTGTTCATTTGATTGTTGCCTGCTAACATAATTTAAGCAGAACACTTCACAAACGGACATTCCCGGGCGATGTGCGCGCGTACTGCACAGAGAATTCGTTGTCTATTATCATAAGTGCATATGTCCATATTCCTACGCCTTTCATTATATAATGACCGAGATGGAATGAAAGAGACAATAAAATTTAATATCATAATTAAAAATAATTGTGAATATCACTTGAATAACAGTATAAGCTGTTAATCATAATCGAAAGTACGAGTAAGCATCTCCTCGTATTTATTTAATAAGATACCTTTTAAACAATTCCTTAAACAGCGTGCTTGGCGGGCGCAATCTCGTTACTTAAGGAACGTATCGCCGTTTACGATCGTATCGCCGGATAAAAACCGGCGACCATGTTATTTATCGGCGATAAAGTGCTGCGCGACGCGGCAGGGCGAGAGCCACCACAGAAACTGTTCAAGAGAAAACAAACGAAATATGTGCAATCAAACTAGAACACCAACTAAACAATCTCAGAAATGAATTGTCCTTGTGTTTAATGTTTACATATATACATGTTACTATATTTCCATCTCAATGCAGAATGTTTTAATTTTAGTTACTCTATAAATATGTAAATCTGACATCATTATTATAGACTGCCCCGTTGGTCGAGCGGTTGCAACCGCGACTGCCGATCGGTAGGTCCTGGGTTCAAATCCCGGATCGGGTACTATTGGATTTTTCTAATTTAGAATTTCGAGTAGTGACTCGGAGCCTGGAATTGTGCCCCATTACCTTAAACATAACTGATGAAACGTGGAAGTGTCACTACACCGCTCTGCCTACCCCGTCGGGAATTACAGGCGTGAAGTTAGGTTTATGTAAACTATAAATATATTTAATAGAGATTCAAAACGAAAAGCAAAGTACAAACCTCAAAATTAATGGTAAGCAGTATTACTTGAACGTTGTTGATACATTTTGTAAAACATTTGTAAGTAGCTAATAGAACGTAAAGCTATATTAGACACATAGTTTACGGTGAACAAGCTGCGATTAGTCCGCTATTAGACAAATATTAGATAAAGTTGAAACTGGCTATAAATAAAATAGAACCAGATGTACCACTTACTGGTTCTACAGATACAGATAAAATCAAAGACAAACAACACTGAATTCAAGCCATAGAATAAGATTTAAGGAGGTTTATTAATAGGTTTGTTGCTTTACTATTCACTGGCTAATAACCAATGATACTGTAGTTTACATTCCTACTGCAGTCGATCTTTCCATTCCTACCTCCGACATCGACCAAAGCTTCCATTTTAGGGAATTTTTATTTAAATATTTCATGTATACGTTTTAGAATAATTGTACACGTACAATAAGTACAGCATTACACAGGCAATGACAACCCGTAACTTGGATTTCGGCGACTTAGTGTATTACGCTAGGGTTCAAATCTACGGATTCTACAAGGTTATTTTCAATTTTAAAATATAACGTCACTTGTTCTAACGGTGAAGAGGAACTTCGTAATTAAACTAGAATGTCTCGGAGTTCCCATGAGGTTATATTAGGCAAGAAGTCTACCGATGAGCAATTGTCCAGCGTGACAGACTGTGGCGTTAAACCTATATATGATGACGTGATATGTGCCCAACAGGTGAACAAGAAAAGATAGATGATACAAGAACGTTAGGATTCTATTCCGATAGCGTACCTACTCATCGCTAAATGAAGTTATTCCTTGTGCAATGACTCTTATTTCATACATGAAAAGTCTACTGAACATAAACTTTTTTAAGATAATGTGAAGCACATTACTCGGAAAATGCAGCTTACGCGAAGAGGCTCCTACCGGGGTTCCATAAATAAAAAAAACTATCGTGAAACTTTTCCTTGTAAGTAGGGACCAAGCAGTTGTTTCCGTGAGCTCACAACAGTTACCATATACGTTTGTGTTGGGGGAGACAACCCCTATAAACCAATCGATTTCCTACAATCGCCACCCCATTGCAAACCCTAAGAAACGTATCACGTCCGTCCTTTTATGTTGGGGTGACTTAATTAGCACTGATTTGACGGTCCATCAATGTAATGGGTTCGAGTAATAGCATATTACCAAGACTATAAATAACCTCATTGATTCTGGGAAGCGTCCAGCGACCACAACCTGTAAAAAGCAGTTGCCATAAGAACGCCCATAAAGCTCACAGGCGATGTACAAAACAAATGATGATAGTAAAGTATTGTTGAAATAATAGTCGTAGTCTTCATCAACAAATATCAGCCTGGTAGAGTATGTCCAGCAGCCGCAGCAGCAACAACAGCAACATTGTAAGAAGATATTATTTTGAGCTCTTAGAAGAATAATTTTAGCTTAAGAATGTATTACTCAACAGAAGATATCCTAAACAGAAGCTTGTTTAGAAAATACGCCGAGAAGCATCGCACTAAACTCTTTAAACAGACGGACGATAGTGTAAAACTTACACCTTTTGAAGTGAAGCAATAAAAAGGAGCAAAAGTAGCACTCCGTGGTGTTCTAACAAACAGCTACGTAACGCATAAAGCTCGAGTTTATGCCGCGATAAATGTCAATGGCGCATTTATTTCGAATCGAGAGGACGCGATAAGCGATCTTTATTATTAACGGCTTAAGGGTGAAAATCATTTGAGTGAAGCATCACCGTGAGTTTAAGAACAATGACCGTAATTGGAAATACCATTGGTAGCAGTGGAACAGACAGGCAGACAGACAGTAAAATCGCTGTTACTCTTCGCCGCTATCAATTTTCTAATGCAGTTAACGTCAAAACTGCACTCAGACGGCTTGGCGTGTTGCTCGCACACTGGGAGCTTAAATAACTGGAGAACAACGCACATGTGTACGAGCGAGTACGGAGTTATCCTTACAGTTGTATGACATTGTTTTTAAAGAAAAAACTATCCAGTTTTCTATCCGCTTCGTGATTACTATTCACATGATATTAACTCATCAACTTCCACTGTAAGACACGTGTTTAAGACCCATGCTGGCCAAGTGCTAGTTAGCGAACTTTACACTTCTTAGGAAAAGCCATATAGAGTTTTGAGCCATGATGTCCATTCTCACGGTGTAAAATTTGACCCTTACAGTATATGATACTTAATCTGAAAAACGCACATACCTATTGATTATGCAAAGTTAAATGCGAGTGCCAGTATTTGAAATTTTAGACACCCAGAGTATTAGGCAGGATTTAGAGCCATCTTTGCCATTTTATGGATACGAAAACGATAAAAACTATTTTCTATTCCGTAAACCTATGTATATTCATTGGTTATAGGATAAAACAAAATACAGTGAAAATTAAGTACAAGAGTAATATGTTAGTGTAACATTAATAGGTAGGTACTAGTACCTTGATAGAATATAACGAAGTGCGTGTTGTGGAAGGCCTCACTAAACCTACAACACATCGCTATTAATACCGAGCAGTAGGTGTGCTCACGACGGCGCGGCGCTGCCCTACAGTCGCACGTCACTAACACATGTAACTCCGCCGGAAGGATTCTCAAATATAAATAGAGGAAATGGCTCATTTATAAAATGTTACTAGCTGACCCGAGGGGCGTAGCTCACGATCATATGGAACGCACATATTAGAAAATTTTCCCATAATCAGCAAATCGTCGAGATGTGTGCGGGCCGAATGGGCTCTTGAACGTGTATTATTGTCCATTACACATAAAATAGTATCGGAAAACGATTTGGAACCCAGACGGAATATCTAACAAAAGAAGGCCCGAAGAGAATAAAACAAAGAAAAGTTTTTATAACTCTGAATCGCCGCTGCGAACCGTCGGGGACTCCATGTGGAATATTTTTATCGAATCACCGTTGCCTTTTACAGCCGCCTTTAAAATAATATTCTGTATTGCGGCGCTATACTCATACGCGTGATTTTTAAACACATCTCCATTTTATTTAAATCTATGAATAACAATTTACAGGACTATGTTATAAATATATTTCTTATTTTGTATTGGGGAAAAGTCGTGTGGCGAACTCTGGTACGGAAAACGTTTACGTTTAGCGCAAAATACTAAATGTATTTGTGTCTTTTCTTTTTTGACCACATAATTAAGAGTGTTCACCAGCCATGTAACATTGTCAGACATCGCGTCCACTCGCTCGTTATTTTAATTAGAAACCTTCTTTATCTTATTAGTGTAAATTTAGCTCAAGTAGTATATTTTTCGACTCCACTTACGAAGAACAAGCTATTAAAATTTTGAATGCTTACCCGAACCCTCGGGGGAACGTTAAAATATTATTGCTCACAGCCGTAAAATTTACGCGATGAGCTTTGGTGACAAACGGCTCTTAAAGTGGACAGCGACAAGCCCTGGCCGACCATTATACCACAAATCACTTCGGTGACAATCAAAGGACTTCCCTATAAACATTTGCATAATTCCTCTTGGAGTGCAGTACAACAATTATTCTAGCTTATTTTTACCTTTGTTTTGTTAGAAACACTACATGCTTATACACTTTAATTTATGTAGGTACTCACGAACCCGCGCGCACGCAACGCCACGCACTCGGTCTTTAGTGTTTTAGATAGTACCTTACTGTTTCAAAACTTGCTGTCTTGAGATTAGTTCTAGACTTCTAGTACGGCAGATAATAACGCAATTGAAATTGAAAGCTACGAGTATGTTTTGAATGAAACGTCTTATTGTATTCTACTTACCACAACAAGCATAAAATTTTATTAATAGAATATTGCGAACAATGCGTATTATTGCAATATATACAATAGAAAAAATGAGCATAGTTTACAAACCAAAGCCTTCACTCACATAACTAATATAATCTTTGTGTAATGTCTAATGTGTGCTTAAATGTATGTACATCTCCTAAAACAAGGCTAATATCCAATAACAATTTTGATGTTCGTTTTGACGCACATAAAATGTTAGGCATAAAAAAACTGATAAACTCACACTTACAAATATATATGTTCATACATATAATTATAATGCACATGTTGCTCGACACTCACACAATTGGGAAGTAACACTGGCTATATTATAAATGATATAAATATTCAACCAACGAATTTCTACTCGGTTACTACTGAAGTACAATTTTAAAACGAACAGTTTCAACGCAATAAAAGCTAGACTAGTCTAGCATAAGTGGAATTTCGGTCACGCTCGCGTCCGGAGCGTCCCGAGGGAAGTGCCGCGACGGGATTTGCGGATCCAGTCGAGCGGGGCCGCGCCTGATTGTCTCCTGGCTTTTGACTGTCGTTGTACTAAAGTACCAATAAGCTTTGTTGGGATAATAACTTGAAGATCTTCATCAGATGCTTTTGCAGTTTAATAAATAAAAAATATTGATATATCGTGTTGTACAACTTATCGTGAGTTTACAATAGATACACATGTTTGTTATCCTTTAGACGATCACTTTAATGATATTATTGGTTAAAGAGTAATAGGTGCACTATTGTTTTTGTATAGTAGTTTTTGTACGATGGCATGATTTATGAAAACACAACTTAAGAAATACACTTGAGTAGGTTCATATGATGATTATGATGTTCACGATGACGAGTGAATGAATAATAATAATACAGACGATAAATATGATAATGACAATGATGATGAGGTAAACATAGGTGTTCATTGGTGCCGATCATAGAATTATTATACCCCTGTGTTTGGAACTAAAACAAAGCTCTTAAAAGTTTCTAAGCATCGTCGGAACGAGACTGCGGTACAACACTGAACTTCACTTTTAGTATTTTTCTTTTTATTCGAAGCTTAAACATGAATTGGTGGTGCCGGCGTCGGCTATTATAAGTTATGGTGCTCTCTTCACATTATTATTCACATGAAAAATTCAACAGTGTCGCGGGAGTTATAACGTTTTAAAAACGAAATAAACTCTCTTTTGGCGAACAAAAGATATCTATGTAGGTACTTGTCGATCGACGAAGGAACACGACAGACAGGCGGATTACCCAGCAATATTTTCACACATCATTAACGCAGTACGAATTAAAGGTTAAAAATAAGATATTTTGTACCCGAACAATAACGAAGTATGACAGATCAAGTATTGCACTGAATAGAAAGTTCCTGTGCACGTGATAATGTTGTTGTAACAACACATCTATAATCGTTAAAGAGGTAGGCAGAGGAGTGTAGTACCTACACTTCCACGTTTCGCCAATTACGTTTACGCCCCACCGTGGAATAGTGGAGAGCAGATTCCCATACACTCGACACAAATTCAGTCTCCGAGATACAATTAAGAATTTCAAGTTAAAAAAACCCATAGTACCTGAACCGGGGCTCGAACCCTGGAAGTCTAGATCAATGCTTGAAACCATTCTAACAACGAGACAGTCAGAGAATTTTATCGATTCTTTGTTTTATTATGTTCTAGACTACAATGTCAATAGTCACTGCACTCAATGTAATTCTTACGTTTAGTCTATCGTTGGTAGTGCATCTAGTGGCTTACGTGTATTATATTATGCGCACATCAAATCCGGTGCAGCGGTGTCTTGGGAATCGTGTCTAATGAATTTTACATTAAATTCGTGTCGGTTCTCGAACGCATTTTTTGTGAGCCCGTTATGCGATTATGAGATACATAAAATTTGTTCCGGCAACGGTACTCTGTTTTATGCGAATGGTAATATGTTGTCACGTTGATTGCTGTTTACGATTTCGGTCCACATTACCGGACTAATTCATTTGTTGGCTACGCACGTAAATTCGTATTACGGATTTGTACTTGTTGTAAGGTCAGAAACGATATTTTATGAAGTTGTTTGTGCAAGCAGAATATGATGCTTTGATGAATAAATCCCCGTATTGGTATTGGTAATTGTCAAGAATTGCACTTACACAATTTTTGAAGAACATCAACAATAACAGCATAATAGATACGAACGAAAGTAACTGTGGAGAAAAAAATTGTTACTGTTTTCACGTTCCATAACTTGAAGCAGCAGTTTCATTTAGTTTTACAATATTAGCCTTTCAAATTCTGTATCATATTAGTCCTGCGAAGTCCAGGTCGGCGGCCCGGTACAGGATTAAAGTGAGCTTAAACTAATAGAAGGTGATTTTATGTCAGGTAGTGGTTCACAGTGCTAAGCTTGCACTCAATTACACAGGCGGTGAGGCTAAGCGGGTTGAATTAAAAGCTTTGCCCGACCGGTTCGGTCCTGGACAGCCTCCTTGAAACTTGGCGCATTATTAGATAACGCTTTAGTTTAAATCAGCTCAATTTCCTTCGTGTGGATAAAGCTGCGTCAAAATATTGTACGCAGATGTTCGAGACCACCCACGTGTAGTCAAAAATTAGAAGTACAGCAACGAATAAGAAAATTATTTTTTTCTGCCTGGACTGGGACACACGGATTCTTGAAAATCAAGCGCCGGCATCCACAGACTGTATCTACGTTCAGAAATCTTCGTCGGGTATCTCAAGTGTGAAAGCAAAAAAATACGAAACACTCCATGACACGTAGCTGCGACATGACGGCCCGGCCGGAGACATAAAACACGAAGCGCGCCGCCACGGAGACACTGAGTAACAAATACGCGTCAATCAATCCGACCGGGAACCGAGAACTTATAGACAGGTATTCGACTCTAATGTGCTATAAAACATAACTGGAAAGGAAATAACACTGTAGAATTACAAAAGAAGTTATCTTATGAACATGTACAGAAGTGACTTTGTTGACAACTAAGCAGGAATATTAAAAAGTATGTCAGTTTTATTTTGATGTTAATAAGTGTATATGTAAAATGATCACCTATCTTTGCTTTCTAGGACAGATAAAATCCGTTTAACATTTAGAAATTCAACGGTTTGAAGTATGAATATAAAAAATACAAACTGAAGCCAAAATTTATACATCAGTCATAGGAGACAGAGATCGTAATAGTACTATCGCTTATTGAACCGTAGCCCGCTTTTATTTTACACAATATTAAAGACAGATGTAGTAAATTTGTATAACAGAATAATTATAAGATCGTAAAACGAACGTACAAAACCTATGCTCTTTTGTTGCCTCTCAGGTGCAACAATGTTTTAATATTGATAATGTAACACGGGCGCCCGGAGCGCGGCCATAAAACATCGCAGCGAGAGAGACGCAGTAACAAATAGGTGTCAATCAGTTCTGGACGCGAAACCGCAATCACAACACACGAAGCCATGTCGCAGAGCAGGCGTGCCCGGGCGGAGCGGGGTGGCGCCCGCCGATGTGCACAGCGAGGACATTCCACACTGTATTTGCGTTTAATTCACATGCCTGTCTCCTCTTCGACAACGCAACGCATTGTGCTCAAGTTAAGTGATAAGCGTTTTATTCAGAAATTTTATAGTTTTATTTAAGTACTATTATGCAATAATACACTTACTCTATGTTCATTAAAATTATGTACTTCTCATATGAGACTTTGACTTTACACACTTTCTCTGACCACGTTAGATACGCAAGACAGAGAAAAATATTAAACGAGTAAGTAGTCTTTATCTAGAAAAAAAATATTAAGAAAACACTTCTGCAAACATTTGCATAAAAAGTGTTTTCTTAATATTTTTTTATGATATACATACATACGTCATAATTATAATTCATATCATAAAATGCCGTCTAAAATGATCTCCTTCTACAACTCTAATATTGGTCCAATTATTGTGACTGAAGCAAAAACCAAGCGAACACGGAATGGACTTTTTGGGGAATGTCGCACTTTCTAACCGCAGGTGACACACGCGAGAAGACTTATTTGGAGCCTGTGAGACTGGTCCGGAGCGAGCCCAGCGTGCCACCAAATTGGAATAGCTATTCAAGCGTTTTTTTCCCAATTTGGAAATTCTCCTTTTTAATGTAGTGGAATGTCGTTACAATATATGATCTGACTGAGCTCAGCTCACAGCTTAACTGTGTTAAATCCAATATTCTGTTTATTTTAATATTAGAAATAAATATTAAAAACTGCCAAGGCCACCGGTCGTGTGGTATTTTTTAAGATGGAATTACAAGTGCTTATATCAATAATAGCAACATAAAAAATGATAAACCACCCTTAATATTTCCCACCATCGATATTAAATGGATAGACGATATTTAATTCTCCTGAGAGATTAAGAAGC
>DWEE01002990.1:0-10928 GCA_018245755.1 Parelbella macleannani
GTAAATTGTATATAAAGACATTTTTACCTATTTATTTTATTTTTACAATTAATATACTACAAAATGTCTTTATATACAATTTACTGTAAACTACTTTTCCGAGCAGAACGGCGTCTGCCGGGTCGGCTAGTTATAAATAATACTTTTAAGTTAAAAGTATTCTGGACATAATTTTTATGGAGTCCGGCTCTCTGATCGCAATGTACGTAGAGCTTCTGCTATGATAACCAGACAACTGATAAACTTATAATTATGTACTTAAATATATATATTTCTAATTAACGTCATTTAGGCCTGCTAAAGGAACTGAGGTGATGTTATAGTAATAATAATATTGATTGATCAATTTTACGACGATATGATGACAGTTCTCATATCGAAATATTTTACTTCTAAAAATACAATAAAATACTTGGTCGTTTTAAGAAAAGTCTAAAACATGCACAATTAGGAACAGGTTGTTGTTTGGACGGAATTCGGTTTAAAGTCCATTATTAATTATCCCGGCTCTTAACAAATGAAGCATTTTTATTTCAAATACATCTAGTTTATTTTCTTATTTTCACTCTGTAAATGATTAAACAACAGAATAATATGAAAATCTATAACGAATCACAAAAAAGCCTACGGTGATACGGGAGTGATAGTGATTAAAATTTTTCTGTCTAAGCCTTCACCAGCGTCACAATAAATAATATATTGAAATAGGTCACTCTGTCAATTTCATTTGCGTAAACAAAAAACTGTTCTGTTGTGTAATGTGTTATTCCATTAACGCTTAACACCAATACACAAAACATCTGTAACATTCAGAGTAACCGTTCAAGTAACAGTCACTTCGTTTTGAAATTTTGCCAAATTATTACAATATCAATATGTAACAATATCAATTAGTAACAATATCAATTTGTGACAATATCAATTTGTGACAATATCAATATGTAACAATATCAATATGTAACAATATCAATTTGTAACAATATGGATTTGCAACAATATCAATATGTAACAATATCCATATGTAACAATATCCATATGTCACAATATCAATATGAAACCATAAAAAATGTAATCTACTGTTGTTTTCCTTTACAAACAATGATAGCACATATTAAATCGAAATTAATAACAATTTGCTGCATTTGTCGAAGTTAAAAAACGTTTAGAAACCTAGGGTCATTATGTTTAACATAATCATAAACTGTGCAATTAAATGAAAACAACTTAGTATAAAAAGATATTCTTTAAGTCTATCACATTCAATTATACATTAAGCGTATAGCTTTATTTTTATGATATTCATTTGAAACTATTTTCTTTGGTTATAATTTTCACATGAAACTAACACTGATATTTCTAGTTCCTTCTCACGATTGATTCTTTACATACTACTTGCTCTTCGGTTGCCAAGTTTCACTCGAGAATAAATCTACATAATAAACGATTTATAACTAATATTGATTCAAGAATTTCGCGCTGATTTATATGTTGTATGAATGTTATACGTAAAGAATTTGTTTTAATAACTGTAGAACGAGTCGTGTTCACGGCGTTAAGTCATTATTAAAGAATCCGAATAATTTAAATTTTTCCATATCTGTATTTGAAAATGGCGGCCATCTTTAAGATTGTTATGACGTGTGACATTGAACGTATAACTAAATTGTAACATTGCTCGCAAAATGAATTTTCAATGGGAATTTTGAAATGTAATTTTCAAACGTAATTTATAATTGCTCAACAGTTAAACGTGATTTGAATGTGCTTTAATTATGTATACGTTATAAAAGATAGCATCGGTAGGTATCAAATTACATTGCCGATAAACATATTGCAATATGGACCATAATAGCTATGTCGTTCCCTTTTGGAAATTGAGCCATTATCGTAATTTAAAAAACCATTATACGTTGTCATTTCAACACCAGCTGAAGATAAATCTCTTGCTAAATTATCTATTGGCCTTAGGTAATTTAGGAAGCGCGTCTATAAATTTTAATTCATATAAATCTAAATGTAATTGCCCACGAACCTCACCTATCAAGATTAAGCGGAGTACAGTTTAGCTTGCTATCTCGCCATCGACACGGTAATTAAAATTCTTGATTCATTTGTACAAGTTACGTGTTATGTAAAAAAATTGCGGGCTTTTATACCGCTTTGTAGGCAATTTGATACACTACTAACGGTAGGAAATACAATATATCATAATTTTAAAAGAAAAAGTTCAATATTATAAAAAACAAGCTTAATTTATTCAAAAGGAGTTTAACTTTTAAGCAGCAATATTTGTCATTATTTAAAAACACGTGGTTCTAAGAACATACAATAACTATGGCCGCAGATAAAAAACTTAAAGAAATGATTGTATCAATTAAACTGCAACACTGGTGAAATCGTGTAAACGATAATTCGTTACTTTATACTGTGTATGATGAACATTTTCATACAAAATTGAGTGCAACAGGAACGGATAATAGAGAATGAGACATAAATTCCTACTCGAGTTGCCGTAAAAGAAACCACAAATATTATTTCGTAATAATTTTACGAGCTCAGGAAAGAATCGGAACCGCTTTAACGGCCGCATCAAAACGTTGACTTACAAATGTTTTTATTTGCCAACGACCGTCTGATTTATGAATTTTATAAATACTTCGCTTTATAGTATAATATTAGGATCCACGTTGACAAATTGATATTAAAGTCTTCGAAACCGTGATAATAGTCATGCCAAATCAAGTTTGTAAGAAAATATTTGGCTTTTGATCCTCTCTGTCTATCCATGTGATCTGGCGTGACGAAATAATAGATAATAATAACAGGTATTACGAACAAAGCAATCAAATGTATTTATTATAGTCTAGTGATTTTATCTTTACTTCGCTGACGTTCATTGAATTCCACTGCTTACTGCTTAAGTAAGTTACTGCCATGTTTTATATTATTATGATATTATTGCTATATTGTCATGCCAGGCATACGGGTTAAACCTAGAGACAATTTTCAATATTTTACATGGTGATAAAAACACATCGAACGTAAACTGTTACTTTGACTGATGCATATTAAAATCGGCTAAACATGTAGTTCCACATTTTTGTATCGAATTACGATCTAATCAATATATCATACTAATTAAAATGTACAAGAGGCAAATAGAGCGGTCAAGAGTATGCATAATGTCCATCATATCTTTATCCATATTTTTCATTAAGCTGATATAGCGTAGTTCCTTCAATAATATAATATCAATAAATCCTAAACGAATTATATAGATATAATCTATTTTTGCAAAATATCATATGCTTTGTGATTTTCCAAGAGCCATAACGGATGTTCGAAAC
This sequence comes from Parelbella macleannani, assembly GCA_018245755.1. NCBI lineage: Eukaryota > Metazoa > Arthropoda > Insecta > Lepidoptera > Hesperiidae > Parelbella > Parelbella macleannani. The sequence goes on from DWEE01002990.1 coordinate 3,348, forward strand.
TAAAATTGCAATATATGACGCATTATACAACAGTAATGTCTAATAAAAATGATATCAATACATGTCTATCTATTTGCAGACGTTATAATAGTTATTTATAAATGTTATAAAAACTGTTTGCTTAAACTATCATTCGCCCTTGGAAGGCCTGCACACTGACAAGAGACGTTCGGCGTTGTAAATTTATTTACCAGTTTAAAAATAACCGTTCAAAAATACATTCGATTTTCGAACGATAAAATATTTCTTTATGATTGACGAGCTAAACATGAATGGTGGCCGGTATTCGCGGGTGTACGTAGTAGGTTTAAAACAGATTCAATTCAGAAAATACATTGTTACGAATCGTGAAAAATATGCGTAGCATGTATGTAGCCGTATCTCAATTGTAACCGTTATCTCACCTCGACTTATTTACTCTAGCACAATGTTTTATTAACACATAGCCTATCTGTACACGAAATATCTGCGCGCCTAAGAAATGATGAAAGAATGTGGTTTTTATTGACTTAAGATATTTAGTTTAATGATTTTTTTTGCACTAAGTGGTTAAATTTTGAATGATATTTAAACGTGATTGTTTTTCGTTATGTACGTTGTATGGTTGTTTTTTAAGGTCAGGTTAAAAGTTCCAGCAATAAACGAGGACGTATGATGACAAATGAACGTATAAAGAGCGAAAGAAATTAGCCAGAACTGTAGCGAGAGGAAATCCTTAGTTTCTGCCCACACCTGTTATAGGTACTACTTTAACTATGTTAGCGTGGTCAAGTAATACACACTTTCATGTTTATAATACCAGCCGTTAAATTGAATCTGATTCAAACGAAACACTCTAATACACTACTGATGTAATTATGCTACTACATAATATAATTTTAAATGTGTACGTACCCGCTTATCAACTAACGCCGTTAGTATAATATAACTAGTATCGGTTTTCGCACATTGAACGATAGTGCAGCCATTTGGCTAATGTTTATGAAACCATAATCTGCATGAAATGATTAACGTTATCTGGTACAAAATATTTGCTATACTGTAACAATTACGTTATTCGAATTCGCTACTCGTACTTCAAATAATTACACTTCAAACGCTCGTAGCTCTTCAAGTTTACGTCATTGTCAATTGTGTATGAAAATTTATTGAGGAAATGATGTTAAGTTTGAAGTCTGGTACAATTCGGGCATGGCAAAATTTAATTTTGGTAAATTACATAAACGAAAGTTGTTCAGGAAATTTGGTAAAATACGTGCTAGAAAATTAAAGCCTGGGAAAAAAATTCAAACGCTATTAATAAAATTCAAATTTGATATAATTCAATACTCGTAAAACTATATATTTGCAATTCAATGTGTACTGTTTTTTTGGTATAGGTATGTACACATCTTCTCAGTAACTATATTAAACTATGAAAACTCACGTGACTGCTGCCAATCAAATCGTAAACTATGTATATTAAGGCTATCATTTCTGTTAAGAAATCGTAAACTTTCTTGATATACTCGTACATTAATATGATTATTTCTATTTTTATGCTGTTATAGTACCGCGATTAACATTTACGGGTGAGGTGCGCTCATTGGTTATATTTTCTTTAAATCCTACAGATATTTAGTGAGTCCTTAAATATGTAATAATAATTAATCAAATTGCAATTGTGAATTTTATAAAGAACGATATATTTATAAACGATTAATAAACGGTATATTATATGTAGAACGAAATATATTAATATATCGAATAATTGTACAGTGTTGCTAACTAAAAAAGTATTTCACGTATATTTTTAACAAATAAATTTTCATTATTATCGATATAAATTCCATTAATCAGATTATAAAAAAGCTACATATGTAATTATGTTATTTAATTACAAAGTCATGAAATAACCGCACTGCTAAATTTTGTTACTAATTCAAAGTCTTCATTTTCTTCCAAATCAAGTTCGTGATTGAATCAACCATAAATGATAATAATCTCGAACAACGAACAATTCTTCACTGACAAATTAATATTTGTCTTGCGAAAGAAGTGAATAATAGTGAATCGAAATGCAAATTATGAAAATGGCGAATATTGCTGTGACATTCTTCTTTATCATTATAACAGTAAGTATAAATTCTCATTGTTTTCCTGTATTTTTTTTTAAATATGAAAACTTATTATTTTCTTTATGTTGATTATCGACATAGACACAATTCATATCCTATTTCATACATTGCGTATTCTTGCGGAGTCTGCCTCATTGGTCCAGCCATTGCAAACACGACTGCTGCGTGATAGATCATAGATTCGATTCCGGGAATGGGTCCTATCGGAGTTTTCTAACTTATAATTTTTAGTAGTAGTCCGGAGTTTTGATTTGTGCCCGGTATATGGCAATAGGCACAACCGCTACTCGATGGTAGCACGTATAATTAATCAGATGTATTGTGGGAGGGTATTACACTCCTCTGCCTATCTCTTCGGGAAATACAGGCATGAAGATAATTAAAAAAAATATCGATACGCCAAGAATAGTAACTAAATCCAAAATGTAATCATTTGAATGCATTTATTCACAAACTGTTTCAAAATCGTTATATTTCGGGCTCACGGCCACCTTTACAGATATAATGGCTATCGTTAAACGCATATTGTTAGTGAAAACACAAAAAAAAACTGACCGTAAACAATTTTGTTCCGTAATATTGTTTTTAAGCACTTATTAACCCCGTTTCATATCGCTTTGATGTAGAGTCAAATAGACGAAACAATCATTGGTTAGGTGTAAATCACAGTGAATTGCAATGATGTCTAGACGCTCAATTCCAGACGATTGTTTTCACCCGCTGTTGATTAGGAAATATTTTGTCAACGCGCTGACACTTGTCTTGTCTCCGCTGTGACTATTTGGGTCGCTTCTGTCTGTTTTAGTCTATTAACCTAGCTATTTGTGTTTTCTTTCTATGAAATGCATTTTTTGATGTCATACCTATTACATATAACCTCTCAACAAAGAAATGCTTGATATTTGAACTCGTTTTTATTTACAAACTGAATATCCTTAAGTTGGAAATATATGAGTTTTTAAGTTAATGTTAATGTCCATTGCTAGATTAGTATAAAAGTAATTATTGGTATAAACAACGTTGGCACAGAAATCTATATGTTTTATAAAGGAACTTCTGTGTAAGACGATGTACCGATAGTGCAAAATAACCCAGAGTAATATGGATACAGATGAAAAGCTTAAAGCTTAATCAAACTTCAAATGTAAGAAATTTGTATATCCACGTTTCTGTCACTGTTTCCTCTTTGGAATTATCTAGATCGATTGAATTGACATATCTTTTAACACCTTTGCAACACAGTATAATCCAAGATAACGGATAAAAGTATTTTAACGGGTGCTTACTTAATATAATGGTTTTACTGGTTTTATCCGATAAAGATAAAAATATATTTTTAATAACTTATTTGATATTGGCGAATATTGTTTATTGACGCTGAGGAGAACTATATGTACGAGTAAGCTTTACAAAGTATTAAGTTATTCCATTTCCAAAATATTCGACCCTATAACCTATAAATATATGTCATCCGCACTTAGTTTCAGTTAAAATGCTTTCTGTAATGACGTATCAAAAACTTCGTACGTCGCAACTTCGTTTGGAATTCCTGGGAGGAGACCAAAATAAATATACATGCGTTGCTTCATTTACTGGTCGTAAAATTTGACATTGAGCTTGTTGGTTTACATTTAATACCCGGAAATCAGCATTATCGTCGTCAAATGTCTTAGCAGCGGCTATACAACATTACTCAGTATTGTTTTACGAGCGTAATGTCCCTTGTTTTAAATTATATTGTGTGTTTATGTTTAGTAAAGCGTGTTGGCGCCACCCATGTAGCAAGCACTGTTTGATTTTCGCGAAGCAATGGTCACGTCATACGAGTGTATACCCACCGTGCGAACTACCAATTGATGTCTCACGATGTTTTATTTACACTCCTATAGACGCAAACATTTACAATTTTATAGTCGTCTTCTTCGATATATTCACTAAATCGAAATATTATTATTAAACCTATCTGCATTCTAAGAATGGTGATACAAATGATAAGCCATTTAAAATATTTACAAGTGTAAAAGATGTTAGTGAATTGTCAAAACTTGGGCTCTGTATTAGCAAAATTATACAGAACTATGATATCGTTTCCAAAGATATTTCTGTAACCACTACATGCTATAGTTTGTTATACAAGTATATAACTTAAAGAAAACGAATAAATTCTGTTGTGTACCTATTAATATTTAATAAGCCCAAGTATGTAACGCGTATAAATATTTGTACGTTTTCAATGAGTAATTGTATTGCATGATAAACGCGATGCGACCCAGTTGGCCGGCGGCGGCGCAGTGCACATGGGTGTTTGCCTAGTCGCTTCGTCGCACTCCTTAGCCACCTTTGTCTCACTCGCCGACTACAACTGAATGGCTAATTTACAATCCTACTTATCTGATTCAGTTGTTCAGTCGACCTAAATATTCGGCTTCATAAATTTCAGATCCGCGTCATGGATTGGAATCCTATTGTCTCTTTATGGACATTATCTGTCTGACTGACTTTAAGTTTTATTTCCAGACCTGACATGCTTCTTCTATTTTCAAACATTTTCTTCATGGAATCGAATGAAATCTTAACTAATTTATTACTGTAATGACGTTAGGTTGATATTTACCAGAAGTGTCGCTATGAGTCGTCATTATTTAGACGGACATGAACCAGCACCTGAAGTTGATTCATTCGGGACAGTTGAGGCAACGTAGAATATTCTTTATGTAGTAGCTCTGTAGTGGAGGAAGCGCCTCGGAGTGAGAGACCCGCAGTAATAAATTTATAATTCCAACCGAGCCAACCTCATCGTGTATGATAATGAAAAGTCAACGACTGGTCTACTTACACTAATAAATGAAACTTCACTGTAAATTATATTAGTGTGACTATTGTTTTAATTAACGGTGAGGTCGCATTCTTTGGCAGCGTTTTCTCACCTTGTCATTTTTGACTCGAATTTTGTTACTGTTTTTGGTGTTTCGTTTAAAGGCGTTTTGTCCTTGTTTTGTTAGAGTGCATCAAATAGCACACCGTAAATATTTCGGCCTTGCTCGTGAGCTTCGTGCCATAAACAACAAACAATTGTGAGTAACAACCCAACGTGTACGTATATAAGTAGCCACTGGTATAATTTAAATAAAGACAGCTGATTGCCTTTTGGGTATTAAGCGCCTTTTAAAGCTTTTTAAAGTAAATAATTAGTGTAATTTATTACTTCAAAATTGGTTTTTACTTAGCCGATCCTTACGAGTTGTTTATGGACGTGTTCATAATTTTTAAATGTTTGATTTCTTTTCTTCCATACTTTAGCCATGAAATTTATGACATCGCTTGTTTATATACATAATGGAAATGATTTGTTATTAATTAAGCAGTACTATTTTATAACCCTTCAGAATCTACAAAGTTTACGAATTTATGTAATTTAAGCTTAAAATATGTACATCAATCACCATAATCTGCTTCTGTATTCAAGCAGTAGGTATATAAAAATGAAAGATATATTTTTAGTTTCAATGTTAAGGAAGCCGAGAATTTTGATTTCGAAATTAGGTCTAAATTAAACAATTTTCATGAGCATTGGATTATGTTCTTATGGATTTTACAAACGGCTCGTACATGTATTTTGATCGTTTGACCACTACAGTTTTGACCCAACAGTATTAAGTACGTTTTCACGGGGGCGTAGTTCTAAAACGCGTGTCGTATAAGCAACGATCAGCTATCTGATATATAATAATCCAATTCTCTGTATCCATAAATTATATTATCTAGGTATATATAACAGTTTCAGGACTCCCTTGACACTTACATCGGCAGTATAAACATTTTCTATAGACAATCTACTTACTGTGACTTTGATATTGTTGGCTGAATATTCTGTACTTCTTATGGTTAATCTAATTAATAAGAATGCTGAACTGTTTAAAATAAATATCATTATCGACCCTTTTGTAGTTCAACTATTAAATAAACATCTTCTATTAGAATGAGAAGAATAAGACCAACCTCTGCTATGTTGGCCAAGTATGATATGATACGCTTCCTACTCCTTAAAGAACATTATTTAAAACTCAAAGATGTACAAGCTTTCTTTGGATATATTTCCTTTTTTTACAATGAAAAAAATCTTTTTCAAAGGAAAAAGGTAATTTTTGAGAAATCTGTTCTACTCGTGTATCCTCGATGAGACAGATGTTATGGACTAATGCTTCTGTTGTTACGAAGGCTTTCGTTTGATTAGGAACGAGTTTGTCGGCTTTATTTGACCTACCGTCATGTACCATAATCGATATCAATTTAATATGCCAATCAACTGTTCTGATGTTTATTGAAATTATTTACCCACTATGATTGTGTTTGGACGTACTGTGATATGATGGTAAATGTTGAACATATTGTTTCAGATTTTGAATAATACTGAACTATCTATCATTTTTGGGTTTTCGATAGAAATATTTATTTTATATTTATTAGGTATTACTCTTTTTTACTACTTAGTTTATTATCTTCAATTATTACTAAATACTTTGTTGGCTAAATAATTATGGCCGCAATTAAATATTAAGATGTTCAGTTGTTTCATTAGATCTTTTTTTTTACCTAAATTATTTGATTATTAGTTACATTTCTATATTAGGTATATTACGATACACTTATGAAGTGATTCATGTATTTCAATATTGCCATGCGTGGACTAGTAAAGAACAAACAAAAAGGCGATATCAGAAATGATTCATGCAACACTTAATATGAGAATTCCCTTCGGATTCGGCGATTAAGATGATTCTTGCGCCGCCAATGCGAGATTTAGGCGTCGTTATCTTTTGGAGACTCGTAAAATCGACATTACTATACACTAATGTTCTACTGGCATTAATGTCACATTAAATATTACGAAATGATGTAAGCACGATGGCCATATGCATTTCGGTTTCGTGTAACGGCAGAGTTTCGCTTTGTCGAAAGTGGATAATATTTTTTAAATTCCCATGGGGACGGACGGGTGTTTTAAAACGTAATATATGTGCCCGTAAACCTAACCGTTTCGCAGTTAAGTGAACATCAAAACAGAAGTCGTAAAAGTGGGGACCCGGAGAGCGAATTGTTTTAAAGACTTCATAGATATTTTTAGATGTTACATTGAGACATCTTATTTGGACGCATTAAGACTACCTTTAACATGTTTATGTTCTTTTGTAATGTTTGATAGTGCTACCAAAATGAATCATAATTGTAGCTGAATCATTGAAAACTAAACGGGATCGTATCATGGTTTGTCGTGTCTCTCTGCCTACCACATGCTTCCAGCTGAAATATAACTAAGATAAATAATATTCTATTTCATATTTTAAGTTTTTCCACTAGAAAAAATTAGATTAATTCAGCTCTATCGATCTTTCGAAGCTGACAGAGATAGAGTGGAACAGTGGAAGCTAACAGAAATTGGAACTTATGTATGTTTATCGAAAAT
>DWEE01002991.1:0-10927 GCA_018245755.1 Parelbella macleannani
ACTATTATTGCCGGAAATGCAACCTACAGTGTCTAGTAAGAAACTTTTGATTTTTAAACCTCACATCAATTTTTGCAAGTTACGGCAAAAGATCTCATTTAAATATTAAAAATTTTCGATTCGCAGGTTTAAAAATTTCCATTATCTATTACAAATTTCATTTTAACAAAACCACTCAGATGAAGGAAAATCACTTTAATTTATATTAACTAATTTTTCCTTGTTTCTTAAAATTTTGTCGTAGTTATCATTATGACCCACCCTTTTGTCATTTCACTTTCCTCTTAAAAATAATATTTTTAATTATAGCTTTAGTTCGATGTACATGTCAAGTTTTTGAACTAAGAATTGGACCTTCCCATTATCCTAAAACTGGGTTAACCCACAATTGGCACCTAGCTTAACTTTATCACACCAAAAAGCCTTTGTGTATACTTTGGTACAAGCCATGAAAGAAAAGTTGGACAAGTTAATATTTCAGCAGGAGTCAAAGTTTTCACTTGACAATATAACCCAGAATGAACAATATTTAAAGTCATCTACTTAAATTTGTACAAGTTCTGCATAACCACATCTAATTTTATCTGTATTTTTATTGACTAGCACAGACATATTATTTTTATAATTCTGCTTAGAATATATCGCGCAGGCTGTAATAACTGCCATGTGATAATATCATTATAAATGATATCAATCATCGTCTCGTGCCAGATAAAGGTAATACGTAATAATTACCATGTGATAATATCATTATAATGATAATTCATTATAAATGATATCAATCATTGTCTCTCGCCAGATAAAGGTAATACGTAATACTTACTGTTAAACACAATGATTTACATTAGAAACACAAATGGTCTATTTAATTATACTTGTAAAAGTACCTCGATTTGATGCCAATTACATTAACGATGTACTAAAACCAGCATCAAGAAGTACGTTGATCCCATCGATAATGTTACGATTAAATACATAAAAAAGTAAGACGAGACATGAGTATCGCGATGGAAAGGGCCGGAATTCCGTCATTGTGCAGGCCAGGAATACCCCATGACTCCTGATAAGAACACACAAAATAAAAAGTAATTAAAACATTCCATATCCTTAGCGTACTCGGAAGTCCCGGCATAAAGGTATAAGAACATCAGCGCCATCTATACCATTTATCTCCGCTGTGCTCTCGCGAATCGGGCCATATGAAACTGCACTCAGCGGGGAGCGATGAATTGTATTATTCAGTACGAACGAGAACAGTGCTGTATTGGTATGACTAGAAGCACGTGGGAAATTTCTGCTCGAGGCCTGTGATCTTCTCTTTTTTTCAATCGTCCATTTTGCCCGATAGAGGCACGTTTCCACAATGAACGATCCGTTTGGTACGTTATAAAGTTCTAACGGGCGATAGTTGGGCATTTTGCATGTGCATTTTTGGCATATCAATGCATTGCTCTTTGTGTTGTTACGTGAAAATATGTAAAATGTTACAAGGGGATCCCAAAGTAAAAAGAATTTGTATTCACGGTAGAAACTTTATTCGCGGTAGCAGCACCGATTCTGGCCGTTACGCAGAATTATTAGCACTATTCCACTGTGAAGGGTAAGCAGAGACATTAAATTAAAGGCGATTCAACTTCCTTAGCCTTCAAACGTTGTTTCAATACTTATATAAACGCACTATAAGGCTAAGACCAAGTAGATTAAATGTAAATACATGAACCTCTCAATTCCCAATAAACTGCCAGGCATTAATGTCTTCTCGCAAAAATACCGCAATTCAACCGAATATTACCATTCCCTTACCGCATTCACTTTAACAGACTTCAGTAAAATGCCTCCAATTCATTTAACGGAGCCTCAATAATGGGCCATTCGGTAACATGGACTCCACGACCGAAATTACCTTATTATTGGCCCAATAAAAAACAGCACACGCCACGATCCCGCTGACCATTCCATTAAATTGCCTATGATAATGGCCAAGAGCAACGTGATCTAAAAATATATCATCAAATTATTTCTTATGAAAAGGTAGCAACAGATTAAGTGGTACTTTAACAAATCAGAATTTCATCGACACATTAAATAGGTATGTGAAATATACGGAAACTAATTTAACAGCATCTACCGTGAAAGATTTCGGACATAAAGTATTTCTATATTCAATGAGCTTACATTCATATATGAAGCTATTTTTCAAGATATCAATTATTTCCCTTCAAATGCCCCATTTATCCAAATTTTTATTGATCTATATTTCTTACCGCTGGTCTGTGAGAAGCGCATTTCTTATCCTCAGATTTAAATCCATCATTAGACATATTCACAGAATTCATCTTAACGTCATCAGCTGTTAAAGGAATTGAGAAGCATTTATGAATAGTGTTACACACTATATCTGATAACAGACACAAATTCATTTCTACTCTTAAGTTGAACCCATGTCATATGGTTAGACTTTCTATTTCACTCACTAAGCCTTTCAAACTAGAACTCGATGAAGCGGCAGTAACAGTTTTATGAGGATAAGGGTAAGGGTTGTCCCACGCCCTAGATTCTTTATTCGTAAAGAGTAATGCAATATCAAAATGTGATTCTCTCAAATTGGTCTGAAAACCTATAAGCAGAGTTCTAGGTACATTTATTATTCGTAGAGGACATACAATAAAATACAGGTCGCGTACGGTCATAACCGGTACTGAGTCCTAATTCGGACGAAAATCAGTTCGTGAGTGAATTAGACTTTTACGAGTGGAACAGATGTGCGCTGTACATTGATGTTTCGTAAAAGTAAAAAATATATAATTGTAGTAGCATGTCAGTAATATATTAGATACAAGTGTTGAATAATGGTGATGATTTTAATCTGAATTGATTAATGAGTGTTTTTTTTGTTTGTGATTCTTGATGTTGGTTCACCTGTGGTTTTCGAAGGTTTTTGTACAATATAATATACCGCTTATACAGCCATAGGGTATAAAAAACACACCAGTCTATGTAATCTAAGCACAAGTCTTGAAAATAGTTAAAATATGTCTTTTGCCTAATAATAAGCTTTGTTATGGAAAGAAAATACCCATGGAATTATTTTTCAACGCACGAGTATCATGAATTAAAAGTTCATCGCGTTCACTTTTATCTAAAATTTATCATTGTAATTTATAAATAAATAAATGACCACAAAAATGCTCATTTATTTATAAAACAAAGTATTGAATCACAAAATCTTTTTAGTTATACGTGTTTTACATCTACATTAATAACGTAACAAATAACATCACGCTTGGAATTCTCGAAAGGGTAGACAGAGGAGTGTAATACACTTCCACGTTTAGGAATAGGTAGCCTATTGCCATACAACGGGCACAGATCCAAACCCACTACTCGAAACCCTAAATGAGAAAATCCAATAGTACCCGATCCGGGATTTGAACCCAGGACCTCCCGATCGGCAGTCGCGCTTGCAACCACTCGACCAACGAGACAGTCATTAATAAGATATTGTGAGAGCATACGTTGGTGACTTTAGTTTAGTTATAAATTCATTCCATGCATTACATTTGGCAACTCACATTCCATAGTCCTATTTCTATGCCGTTAAATTTCACAAAAATAATGAAGAATAAAATTTCATTATTGTCAAGGAATGCAGCGCATTTAACCTCTCATTATGAAAGAACTCTACATTTTATCTGGAACGTATTTAATTGCTGGAATTATCTTATCTCCTCATTTCCCTCTTTCTCCATTCCCACTTAGGAGAAATGCAAGCATTATTAAAATTTGCTAAATGATTTTAGTTGCTACGTTATAATAAATAATTTTACTCGTCACAACATACTTAAACATAATGACCCTTTGGTTACCGATGTTCCAGACCTTTTGTTTTATGAAATAAACGTTAGCTAGAATTATGAAAATCTTTAAAAGTGGAACAAATATTAAATTATTATAGATGTGAGTAAAATGGATATTATATGTACGACATTTTAACTCTAAAATCCTACTTGTAACAACATAGAATACGTAAATAGAAGAAAATATAAAAAGAACAGAAGACAATGCAAATAAATGTATTATAATCAAATTAATCAATCGTTGTTTATTTAATTCGAATCAACAGCAACAGCAGTACGTAATATACTACAAAAATTATTACAGGTATACATTAATAACCTGACAAATCAATTAGTACTTACACCTACGACATCAGTACTCTTTCAGAACAAAATAAAGCAATTCATCAGGACTTGAAGGGATTCACACGAGTACTATTATCGTCTGCATTTATCCCTACAAGTGCTCCACAGCCAGAATAACTTAAGGACTGTTCTATAGTAACTGAAGAAGTGTAAGCACCCAATCAGTGGTTCTCAACCTTTAGAATTTGGTGACATCGAGTGCAATTTTGTAAATCTAATAGTATCGGCTGTCAATCTGTAAAAATATATCTTTACAAAATTACTTCCAAATAGTCCACGGTATATTTATTTACAAGTATATATATAAGTTTATGTCATAAAATTACCGTCTTTGATAGAAAACAATGTAGTCACCGCACTTAAAATTCAATTAAGATGATAACAGGTCAGAATAAAAATAGCCGATTATATAACCTCTAATCTGCTATAAAAAAATGCATAATTTAAAACAAAATAGAGTACATTTTTATTTGATAAGTAATCACAGTTCGTTCAAGTTTGGAGTTTACATGGACAAAAGGATATTAAAAAATATTATTTCATCATTAATAATATTAAACCTCGCCGTTATAACAGATTGAGCACCGCATTCACTAAACGCTTCGTTTGCGAGGAAATTTCGCTCAACTTTTAATGAATGGCTTTCCTCATTCTGTATGGGACATTGTTAAAAGTAAATTTTAAAAAAGTGCCTCTTTGTTTTACGGCCTATTAAAAACATACATCTAATATTTTTTCTATACATACATATATTCTTGGAGATTCACTGTGTTTGATAAGAGATGTTCTTTATAGTTGGCTTCGATAATTCTAAAGATGTTATGTTCTGAATTGTTACATGCCTTAACTCTTTATAACAATTAGGAACACGGGTTACGGAACGCAAAACCTTGTTTGTGAGATAGTGTATAATAAAATCACATTAGTTTAAAAATATCATAATGTTTCTCCGTCATATCGATAAAATAGTAATTTATAACATAATTCCCGAATAACTGCCTGTCTTCTAAGTTGTCATAATAGTACATTAGAACTTCTGAACTGATCTAGCTGAAAGTTGGTATGGGAATGGCTAGTATTTGAATTAGGAAAGAGCGGAGGCTATTTAAAGTTTTTTTTAATTATGAAGTAAATTTTTTTTTTCTCGGCCCTTTTGTCATTCTTTTATTGGACACAGGTCTCCTCTCTGAATGATACGGTTAAGGCCATAGGCTACAAGGTTGGCCAAGTTCGGATTAGTAGACTTCAGAAGCCTTAGAGAAATTTTGACGAACACATTTTAAGCTAAAAAATAAAAGGTGGAATATTGAAAGAGGAAAAACTCGCTAATAATAATTAATAATACTTTTAGCCGACCGTACACGGTCACAAGTATGTGCAAAAGGTTCTCATACGGCTATTTTTAAATAACTCGGAACTATCGGAGGTCAAACATACACGAGGGATTTTAATTCAAAACGTGAGATGGCTATAGAAATGTAGGAATAAAATTTTTAATGTAAGGTGGCCACTTCACGTACGTGGACTGATTTTCTGGTTTTCTTTTATGAAAAAAAAACAGTCTCAGGTTTCGCTGGATGGATAAAGATAATTTTATGTCTAACCCTGAACCCAAGCAGTCCTTAAATATGTAGTCGCCTGTGGAAAATAGGCTCCGGCATTTTTTATACGTAATTCTTTCTTCTTTTTACTCAAATTGTTATCTGCTTGTGATTTCTTTGGGATACTCAAATCTACCACGTTCGAATGGGGTATGAAAATAGGTAATCTAATTTGGTGATGGGTAAAGGTACAAATGCCGAGCTTCCCCATCTTGGCTGAAAACGTTAACTTCGAGCTCTTCACCAAAAAGAACTTCACTCTTATACCGAAAAGAAAACATGAATTCTTACTTTCTCTGTGATGGTATATATACCATGATACATATAAAGAGGCATCCAGTATAACTAATGTAGGAGATAGATTAAAACGGGTAGATTAAACGTCTATTCAGCTTAGTCATATTGGTGGGCCAGTAAAGACCAACTCTTTTAACGACCATATGACTTCTATTTGCAAAGCAATAATACTTAAGGGCGGACTTAATACCAACCTAGGTTGTAGTAGGCACTCGATTACCTTAATTTAAAAACAAAAAACGACGTTAAATATTATAGTTGAATATAATTGTAATAAATACACAAATACTTATAGTAGTAACATAACCGTTTAATAATAAATATGGGAGAGGAACATAAGTAGCTTATTTTGATCCATCTCTAGTGACACTGGAAAGGGGAAATCGGGCAGCAGAAAATAATCCAGCGCGCCTGTATACATATCCAAGACAAACACACCTGTTTACGGGACGTCATGTTATTTTTTTGTTAATACACTTTTATCTTATTGTTCCAGCGTGTGCCTAAGTACACATCGGAACAATATGTGTACGCTCGGTTACAATGGGGAATCCGTTTTGAAAATAACGATTTGTTTTGCGAATATGTATGTTCTTTAAATTATTTTTCTGTTTGTTCTCTTTCTGGTAATCTGATATATTTATAGGGATTGCTAGCTTTTTATATACGTTATTAGTAGGGCCTTCCCATCAACCTTATCTGGCCCTTCATATAACCGCCACCGGTAAAATTTAGGCGTCTCTGATTGTTGATTTTAAAACGGTTTTTTTCGAGATACAGCAAGCACGTGATACAATCTTTTGTAACGTGATATGAATTACCATTGCTTGTGAAACAGATCGCTAATATTTTCTATACAGCTGACGTATGTACATACTTCTAATTTATAATATGTAGATAAATATCTTTACTCGCTCGTCAATAAGATGTTTACGGCATAACTCCTATTTTTAGACGCAGATTTATTTTTTTACTCTACCTATTTTCGTTCAGTTCAAGGTCGGAAGCAGAATGAATGTCAATTGTCGAGCGATCGCTATATTTTATCGAACAGACTCTAGAATAGAGCAAAACGGTGTCCCATAAAATATTTCAGTGTCGCTCGCAACTCGCCGGATCCGCTTCAGTAGCGCTTAATGCGACGAGGGCCGTTGCTACCGAATTTGCTGGACCGAATTCTGTTTTAAGGTTATATTGAGTGTGAAGCCTTTGTCGAAACATACATCATTATCGTGAACTACAATTAGGCCGTACCTAAAAGTTGCCTTACAGGGTTGAAAAGTTCCATTGATTTAAACACATTCGTATTTTCACCGAACTGTCTCCTTGAGTGTCTTTCGTACAACCCTAATTATGAGCTAATTATGCATGAGCGGTGAAGAAATTCTGAATGCAGCTATGCGGATATGACAAAATTAGTTATGACATTTTAGGGATTGGAAACTGTACTGTCGCTTCAAAGGATAAGTGGTCTTTCTCTTAAAAATGACATTTTAAAATAAAAAAAACTGTCAATAATCATAACCAAATTATCATCACCATCAGCCTGTCTAAGTTCACTGCTGGACATAGGCCTCCCATGAGAACTTTTAGTCCATAATCCCTACGCTGACCACGTAGGTTGGGATTCACAGAGCACAGTACAGATCAAATAACAACATTAAATCTTCAAAGAGCTATGCAAGCATATTCAAAACATTCCATAGAACTGACTTCCATGTAACTTTTCAGATGCTTAATGTGTCGAAAGCCATTGAGACGTCGTGTGTAAAATATCTTTCTTAAGAAAATGTAGATAATAGCGTGCATTTCGCAGTTTCAAGGAAGTTGCATACATCTGCTAAATCAGTTCTCTCTGAATGAATAACGAGTTTTATTGTGCGTTAAGCACTATTACATAACTTTTATTTTCAATTTATTAATAAACATGAACAGTATAATTAAAACGCCCGAAAACGCTTGTCCAACATACAGACACTAAAATAGTATCACGGTTCGTATAGTAGACACCATTTCTTACTACCATATCTAAAAGAGATGTGACCATCAATTGTGTAAAATATGTTGCATTCAGAATCCGAAGCTACTAAATATAAACAAAGCGTAAAACTAAGAAATTTGAGATTACAAAAAACCGAACAAGGGAAGTGACGCTTACAGTGTTTGCGAATTTACATTCAAGTAGTACATTTAAGCGCCGCAAACTGTTTAATCCATAATCCACTGCACCAAAAGTGATTTAACCCTAAAATAGATAAACAGCCAGACGAATAAGTTAGTGTTATGTTAACAAAAGGGGAAGCCGAAGCTATCAACTATGCTCTCAACGTAAACAAATGACTGTTGACCGCCTCCCCCCTCTCCCCCTACCTCTGATATAGCTTGATGAATAAGCGAACAAGTCTACACCAATTAACCACGGTACGCATACTCCTAATTGGACGATATAAAGCGGTTTTTATGCACGCTTATATTTTATGTTCGGGCCCCGTGTTTCTGTTATTGAATTGTTTATTGGTCACCATTGTGATGTCTGTCGGGATGCCCCATAGTTGGGAGGGTGGTTTTATCGAATTTGATTTTAAGCTCGATAATGACTTTGCTGAGTGTATTGACATTTAAAATTTTTTATTTAATGATCCATTTTTTCTCAATGAAAAAGTAAATATTCAAAACATAAGGCAAATTAATTATTAATGGTAGAGATTACTTACTGTAGGAACTTTTAAATTCTAAAATTAATATTTTTCTTACACTCCCAGCTTATCCTAAGGGACGAGTTGGAACGTTGTTTTTTAATGGAAACATCTTAAAGTGTACTTCATCCTGAGAACCGATTCTTAGCATATAAAATTCTTTAGTCTTGTGTACGTCTCAAGTATTGTGAATTACATTCTTAGCAATGTGTTTATGGATCGTGCAATAACAAATCTGGAAAAGTTTATTCACAGACAAGATAAAGTAGCAATCATATTTACTCCCAAAGCAACAACAAGAAGGAGACTTATCTAATAATACGTCAGACTTCAAAGAGTTTCGTCTGAGGCGCCGACACCGCAAGCTCAATTTCAGTGATATGTTCAACCACAATTTTCATTCCGATGCTATGTTCAGCCACAATATTCTTCATGCTAGTGATATGTCGGACCACAAAATTCTTCATTTCAGTTATATTCCCAACCGCTATATTCTCCAATTTCCTTCGCGACTTGAGTGCTCTTGGAACGTCACCTTGCACCTCAAATGTTAACATTTTACGTGCTTCGTTTAAATCAGCGTGTGGACTAATATGAAATGTAGCATTTTCAAATGATTTCTATGCGAACTGACTAAAATGAGGACTAGTATGGTTTCCAAGTTTGTTTTTAATTTAAGACGGTTCAATTCTTTGTATAAAAGCAACTTTAACAAAACTAGTCTCTCTTTTATTATTTTAAATCTTTATAAAATCAACATAATATGCCTTTAGTGAATTATTTATTTTAAGTTGTACGCGTAAAAAGCTCAATAAAATAATTTCATAGAAAAGCATATTTATATTCAGTGCTAAAGATTATTCATTTAAATCAAATGGCTAAATAAATAGCATACACGAATATTGCTAATGGAATTATCTTGTTGCTGTATGTTGCTAAAACGTAGGTCATGAACAACGTTTAGCAATAACGCAAACATACGAGTATTTGCTGAATTCATAAGCTTAGGATAAAGCGTTCGCCGTTTTAAAATCAAATATAAACATACTAATTCACCTGAAACCGAGGCTTTCACGGTATCAGTGTATACAGAGCCCAGTGTTTTGCTGGTTTGGAATATAGCCAAGCAAAAAGGTATAAGCGGATAGCGAGTTTAACCTTTCTTTTAACCTCGCCATTGGATAAAGGAACTTGACACCATTGAAATAGAAACGAATTTTAATCGCTCACAATTTCAATGCTAGTCCCTGAAATATCATCAAGCGCATTCGGCAAATCTGTTACTAATTTTGTATTCGTCTTTAATTGTTCTTCATGTAGAAACTTGAATTTAATGGGCGGTGATACCTAAGCAATTTTCGGGTCTAAGAAATTTTTGGCAAGGTCGATCAATTTCAACATTAGGGTTATTTCCTGTTGAAAAATGTAATATATTCATTTCAACTTAAAATTATGACTGTAATAAACTTTACAACCGCAATCAGAAATTGTATTGAATTCACGAATTTCAAAACACATGTCATACCTCAGTTTGCTAAGTTTCACATTTGCATTGAAATTTCCAAAACGGAGTCTTCTAGATGCAGTTTCTCGTCATTCTATTAATAAGTTTCCCATTGTGAGCACACCTGTCGCCCATTTGTAATTTATAGTATGTATTTCTTTTGCTAGTGTCATCTTTTAAAATTTCACTTTTGACAACTCATATTAACAATATAAACTTCGAGAAATTAGCAACATCTTTAACAATATGTTGTATACTAACAAAATTATTGGGACCTGATATACAATGTTTAGTTATTGTTCCAAGCCACCGTGATACTTTTTCCTTACATTGAATATCATTTACAAATTATCAAATAATTATAAAGTTTAATCCACTAAAGTATGAAATGGACTTCATAAAGTGCACCCAACACCATTCTCTAGTTACACAAGCGAGGGTTTCAGAACAATAGCTCAGCTGCTATCTGCTATCTCTACTCGCACGCAACACTGTCGCCTTGTTTATTCGCACTGGCCTCAGGTGCGGGACTGTAATAGTCAAGAATAAGATTAAGACTTCTTCGTTTCTGGTCTTCATAAGGTATAGGTGTCTACGTTCTGAACTATTTTTATAAGTAGCTTCAAG
>DWEE01002992.1:0-10927 GCA_018245755.1 Parelbella macleannani
CCCTCATATTTTGCTTTTTTTTTTCGATGGACACATTTTAGGCTGGTTCCCTACTCTATATACAAATAACTCTACGGTACTTATATACATTGAATTTCGAAGCGCAAGCGTTGATAAAGCTCATTTTACAATAACACTAAAAACAAATCCTATTAAGTACACTTCCTATTATTCCGTCATATTCCATCCTATTTCATGTGTTTCGAAATTCAAAATGTGTGATTACTGGCTGTTTATATCCCCTCTCCCACTCAGCTGCCAGGCCCGCCACAATATGACCGGATATATCTAGGCCGACGACCAGTGGCGTGACTCGTTCCGACGTCTAACCGTCAAGGGTAGTTGCAAGGCACGGGGCGTGATGTAACCGTGGCACGCTTGCGCAATGTAGCCCCTGGGCTGAGGCAGAAAATTAAGCAAGATTTTAATCGAGGCATTTGAGACGCCACGACCTTACGGTTGGCTAGAGCTTATAGAACATTTTCGATAGATCCGTAGGTAACTATTCGGGCTATCCGGAAAAATACATGTCAATTCAGTTTGTACATAACTTACAATTAGTAGAATGAGGAATACAACTGTTGGCAATAGGCTCATCCTTTATTTCACGGGACGAAGAACATTACTTGTCATTGATGGGAGTAACACTCTCCTCTTCCTACCTCTTCGGGAAAATATAATCGTGATGTTTTGTAACTTATTTGTTTGTAGGTGCAACTGGCCCTAACGAATTTTAAACGTACAGGTGAGTTCGAAAAACTTTATAAAACTGCCAGTCGCTAGGCTATAGGCTATCTATTATTATTCTATTGTAATTGGTGAAACGTGGGAGTGTTGTGCACTCCTCTGCCTACCCCTTTGGGGATTAAAGGCGTGATGTTACGTTATTCTATTCACTAAAAGAGGCTAGGCTATAATATTCGCTGTAATAATAGAGATTTAGAGACAGCAGTTTGTTGACCTCGTCTTCTGAACTAGTGATTGTGAAATAATGTTGGTGTATTGTATCTTAAAGTGCCTACAACTGGCTGACGGCCTTCAGAATAAATGTATTATCGAAAACATATTCGGATTCTATGTTGCACACATAATAACATACATGTTATCATGATAACAATACATGTTAGATCTATTCAAAAAACGAGTTTACATCGACTCTATTGTCGCGAGTCGCCCTGGATTGAGCATAACAATTATCTAGACAATAAACGCTATTCAGTATGGTTGTCAGTTAAATACAGTGACGTCTAAAAAAATATTAATTTTATGTGCACAGGTGAACGTGTTTTGCCTCAGCTTGTTTGGAAGCCTAGTAATTATTATTAATGTTTTCTACGCGCACGTGTCCGTGATAACAGCTGGCTGACCATGTAAACTATCGATATTGAAGTATTTATTAGTGGCGAATTCGACGCCACATAACATCAATATGAATAGAAATAAATATGGTACTAAGTAAATAAACATACAACACAGCCCATTATGTTTATGGAAATCCTGCCATCTATGTATAACATTAAGAATTAATTTGAATTTAATATTAATATTTTGTTTTAATTCTGCCACGTGTTGTAAGATGGCATCAAAACTTATTTGCTTCCATTAAATCTATCTAGTCGATCCTTCATTTTCCAAAAACATGAACACCACATTCATAGTTTTAACTTTGTTTTTAATTTTACTTTACGAATAGTAGAGAGAAAATTAGACATGCATAACTTACAACTACTGCCATCTATCTTTTCAAAACGATATTGCGTAGATTACCAAATTGTTAGAATGTCTAAGTACAAACTAGGTTTTCCCAAAGACTAGCGACAACTTCATACTATAAGATAGTACCATACAAGTTGAAAGTAATCCTTTCAGCAGTGGTTTAGACCAATATATTTCATTAATATTTTACGGCACGACATTGTAGATGTTTTGGTATATCTTTCTTATATAGCCCGTACACCGAAATAAAACTTTACAACTGCTCATCGTTGAACAGCGAAACAGCACCGGGGCACCCATAGTAAGAATTTAAATACGGGATTCTACCAGTTTTAACCTTATGTATTTATATGGTAGGATGTACAGTACCTACATACTATCATATTATATCCAAATATGGTGCGAAAAGAAAAAATTAAAAACATTTTCCGTCTCTCTTTTACTATAACATACAATGATACATACTCAGCGAGAAGGATAGTGAAGGTTTTCCAATGTAATATGTAGTTTTTATAACAATTACCTACCTAATTTGAAAAGTGATTCACATGCATTATATCACTTTTAAAAACACTTAACAAACAACTGATAACGTTAATGACGTCATCGAGATAAATCTCCTCACAAAATGGAAACGATCCTTTCCGATGTCAAAGTTGATAAAAAGGCACATTAATTAACCCATTAATCACTAGTAACGTGGAAATTTTCATAAAATATGTTAATTATAATTTCATTATAATATAATATAAACAACTGAAAAATAGACAATAAAAAGCAATAAAACAATTGTTTAAATAAAAACTAAACAGATTACACTAAATTCAAATTTACAACTGGCCGGAAAAAATAATATTTAAATAAAATATTCGTTAAACAATTTAAATGTGGAATAAAAAAAGAAAATTCAACTCACCAAATATTTCACAGCATCGTAGGCACACGCAAGTCAAGGCGTACAGGGCTATTATAAACAGGAAAGGCGTGAATAATATCAAGTAGTCCATTTTAAACGGCTGTTTAACGACATAGGGACAACATAACCTATCGACTTCCTACGACGTAGGCAGACTTTATCGAAAAATGCGATAATATGTGTCTATCTATAAAATGTTTGCAGCTGATTTGATAAATCGTTAATTGGTCGGTTGATGTTGCAGCCCGTTAGGATAATGACGCAGGTTTTTTTCATTATTTTAAAAACGCCTGTCTTACTATTATAATAAATCTTAATCAGAGTCTTTTATATATAGCATCTTATTTAAATTTTTGTTTCATAAACTTTATTCCATTTTTATTTTTGCCTCGTTGGTCGAGTGGTTGCACGCGCGACTGCCGATCGGGAGGTCCTGGGTTCAAATGCCGGGTCGGGTAGTGTTGGATTCGTAGTCTGGCTCTGTGCAGTTTCTTTTTACTACTTTTAAAATTGGTTTCGGCTAATGAAGAGATTTAAGAAGCCTTTTAGAATTCTCTGTTCTAAAAAATACGTGAACCATGTCATGTCACCAGCCTATCTCAGTCTACTGCTAGACATTTCTTCCCTCATGAGTTCGTCAGTATTAAACGCAATCATGTACATGCATACTCACGAAACGATAAATACTTAGTAAACATCCGTTGTTATTATAATTAATAAAATCAACTAAAACTTTAAATTTC
The DNA here is from genome assembly GCA_018245755.1 of Parelbella macleannani. NCBI lineage: Eukaryota > Metazoa > Arthropoda > Insecta > Lepidoptera > Hesperiidae > Parelbella > Parelbella macleannani. The sequence goes on from DWEE01002992.1 coordinate 3,376, forward strand.
CGAAGGTGGAGCAAGCGGAGTGGTACTGATGCTTGTTTAATGATAATTAGCGGCAGTTTCCGCGCCTACCGTAGTTGTTTCTAGATAACAGGCTTTAAACTTTCGAAGGCTTTGTCTATATCGTCATCATCAAAATTGTCATTTTTACGTAAAGCAAAACGTTACTATATTATAATAGAATTTACAAAATTTAAATTTACATATTAAAAGACAGGATGTGAAAACAAATAACAGCAGTATGTTTGTCAATAATTCTGAATTTCTCTGTCTATAAATGTAATTTCAATAAATTGGCCGTTATTTATACATAAAGCGTAACATCACATCTGTAATCCCCGAATGGGTATGCAGAGGAGTGCAATACATTACCACGTTTCACCAGTTACGTTCCACGGCGGGATGGTTAGTGAGTCTATTGCCATACACCGGGCGCAGATCCAGACTCCGAGGCGTTACTAGAAATTTTCACTAGAATATTATTTATACATATTTATAGCGTTCTAGTTATTTCATACGATACCAAATGTAGAGAGTGAACTGCGGCATAGATAACGTGTAGAGTTGGAGTCGTTTACATAGGTTTTATTATTTTCGGCGTTCATTATTAAAAGACAAATCACAACAGAAGCTTTGTGCCTGCAACAATAAAATAGCATTGTTACTTAAATATGCTTTGTCTATAACAATTTAATAGGATTGTTCTTTTGCCATTTACCGATATTATTTCGTTGAATTTTATGTTTAAATGTTATTTTTATTCCATATTTGCAAAAATAAAAACAGTTTAAATATTTTCGTTACTGTATCGTTACGCCACATACTAGATATGTACATACCTCGGGGTAGGTAGAGATTTAACGTGCTCCTTCTACAGTCGTCACTCTCAAACACGCTTACACTTATATTGTACATTTCCAAAAAGTTACATTCTAAACACATTATTAGACCTTCAATTCTGATATTTTCAAGATATCTAAATATAACATTAAATACAAATATAATAATCTATTAAAATTTGTCAACATTGCTAAATTCTTCTTTTTAACATTGTCGCAACATTTGTCTCTCCTGTGAAATTCTACTCTTCTTGATTTAGTTGAGTTACACAGCTATCTCCAGCCAAATCCGTTGTTGTGCTCGGACATTTTATACATTTTTAATTTTAAATATAAGTATAATAATATATGTTTTACATGTTATCTAATTTTTTTTTCATTATTATCCATTGACTGCCGCGTTGACTTGATATTCCCAGTAGTAGCTCCGAGTCTGGATTTGTGCCCGATTTATGGCAATAGGCTAATCACCTATTCGACGGTGGGACGCTAAGTAACGTAGCAGTGTACTACACTCCTCTGGCTGTGACACTATTGTAGATTTTCGTAGGAAAATCATAATAAATTTATATGTAACTGTATTATTTAATATAAATATTTGTTATAGAACACTGTTGGTTGAAAAGTTAAAAAAAAATGATTTTATCTTTTTTCAAAGGAATACTAAAGAGTTATTAAATTCTTCCAACATCACAATCGAGACATTACCATGATTCTTTTGAATACAAGATCTCCCAAATTTACCTAATAAAATATAATAAATGAGTCCTTACTTACTATAAATCCTGAAGATTACTCCCGCTATGATCACATCGCACGCCTGCAGGTACACCAGCAGCAGAATCAACATCACCACCATGAACACCAGATAGTATAATTCCTTCTCGTCCAAAAACATATTTGCAAATAACCTTTTGAAATTATCCAAAATTAACACACAACGCGCCACAATATCATTTCTCGTGTACTAAAACTTCGAACTGTTGCATATTTGAAATATTAGTACACGCCAAATTGAACCTGACCACAATAATTTCAATAAAAATAAAGGTTATAATCACTTGACACTGTAAGTTGTTACTGTATGCGAATATTTTGCGTCTGTATTAGAAGAACTTGACAATCGGTTGCTTCTTCAATCCATTTAGATTATATTTAATATTTACAGTTAAAATTTGCACTTTCTGCGTTCAGACATAAAGTTTAAATTACCTTATCGCTCAATTACTCATCTCTAGATAATTCTGATAAGATTATCTCGCTTTAAGATATATTATTCGCCAGTTTATGATGAGCTTGCATAAGATGATTTTTGATTAAATCTGTTTAGAAACTTGAGATGTGAGGGATCGGTGTAATGTGGATTTTGTGTTTCTATAGATTTTGTGACGTTTTGAAATAATTTGTTATTATCAAGATAATAATAAATTACAACCTAATTCTAACATAGCTGATTTTTATTATATCGCTTGCTGGTTTACTCCTGTTGTAAACTCATTTTAAACATGCGACCAGATCCTACGTGCAAGAAACTATAAAATCATCGTGCACGGATCATCTGCATAAAATATGACATTGCAGGCGATATGGCGGCGTGACTGTAATATATCCACACTAGTAAGTAGTGTTTTTCTTTGCATCCTATCTATTATTTTTATTATACCATCGCGCCAAGCCCCTTACGAGACAAGCTGAGATCACTGATTACCGAAGTGAACGTCTTTCGAAAACTTCTTCCCATTCCTCCAGCATCTGACCCATTTGGTAAAGATAGCTAAATCTTGGTGTACCTCTGTTTTTTGCACCCATCACATCACATACTTATTTGAGAATGGTTATATTTACTATAATATTTTTTTCGCAAATAACGCAACATACCATCACGCCAGTATTTTCCCAAAGGATTAAGGCTGAACGATGGATGACTCCTAAAATAATTAAATTTAGTGAATGCTCAAATAATTCTACGTGAAATTACCCTAACGTTTAAATTATACGAGCAAAGCATAAAATTCAATTCTCAATTTGAATATGCAACCTTGTGTCGTACAAAACTAACAAACTAAAAAAGTGCACTATGCAAATGCACATCCAACTGATTTACTGACAATTGTTAGTGCGAAACTGGTGTTATTTTTAGCGAACTAATTACGAACTCGGACTGGTTCGGACTACTTACTTATGAATAGTAATTGCAGATTTTAAATATATAAGTACTTAAAAGTTGCAAATAGCGTGGGTAGAACGACGACTAACAAAACGTGCACGATATGTTTGCAGTGAGTACTTGTTGGTAAACGAAACGAGCAAGTGAATGCATGAATGAATGATCCAAGGAATGGACTATTGAACAAATAAATAATGAATGATTTGTAATTGTATATAACTAGTAAAAAATTTGAAAAACGTGTGTAGAACGACGACTTACAAAACGTATGCTCGATGGTCATAGCAAAAGTAAGTAAAGAAAACAAACAAATGTAAGTTCTTGAAATATGTACAATAAACAGCCTTATCTCAGTGGTAAAAAACTTCATATTCTTTGACATTCTCCAAAATATAGGTTCAATAATGTATAGGTATCATAAGAGTGCGAGGAGTTAGGTACAAGTAACTTAAAATAATGTGAAAGAAACTTCTAGAGAAAGTCTTAGAGAGTCCTTCTCCATAAAACGCCTTAAATCGTTTTCTTATTTAAGAAAACATTAATTGAAATTCAGATAAATCATTCATGGGTTACACTATGATCCTCGATAATTTTAAAGTCTGTCTGGCAACGATAATGAACGAACGAATTGACTGAACGAAAGGGTAAACGTGATATTCACTCAGTCACAGCGAGTCCATTGACCTATATAATGACAAGTTTCTTGTTATTAACGACAACGTGTTTATAATCATTCCATCTTAGTTGTAACATGTTGATAATTCAAGCCACTCAAATATTGAATACGGCTGCCGACTACAATAACAATTGTTTACTTAGCCCCGCGTTCCATTTCAAGTGTATAAGCGAATTTGGGCTATAGGTAACATATCTAACAGGGTTGGGTTGACTATATCTTTACCATGAGCCGTGTTTACTAAATACAGTAGCTTCTGTAAAAGATATTTGTTGGATTAAATTTTAATGGAAACAGAAGATGGGAGAGAAGTTTAATAGGAACGTAGCTTGTGGGAAATGTTTAGTCTTTAGCCATCGCTGTGGGAAATAAGCGTGGAAATGCGTGTGTATTATTCATATATATAATATATCAAGAATCTTATTTTAAGAAGAGGGCAGAGTGGAGCGATAAATAATAATAATGGATGGAATGGAGAATAATAATAGTATAGCTCGGCACAGGATATACGGCAGCCACCTTATTCAATTTATTTGCAGGCAGTTGTTATGACGAGTGCTGAACGCACAAGTCCGACCAGTTTCACTTTCCGCTGCATTTTTTATTTCCCTTCAACGTAATTATGTTCAGTGTTGAGTTTGTGTGTGTTATTATATTTACAGGTAAGAGAGGTATTGTTATGACCTTCACCCTTAAAAAACGCACTGACTTTAACCCTTAGAGGTTCAAAATATGTAGCATCGAACTGATTTAGAAACTGTGTTAGAAAACATTTTATTGTGCTTGAGTTAATTTAACAGAAAAGTTCTTAAATATTAATTTAATATCCAATTTTTAAATAAGCAGTACCTATACACAATGTCACGTTAACTGTTTATGAGGGTAGCGGGCTACCCTTCTTTATTTAGCGTATGACGTTCCTCACCTGCACTGGGCCAGCGTGGTAGGCTATCGCTCGAAACATTCACAAAAGAGGCTACTATACGACAGTGGAACGACAAAAGAGTTGATAATGATGTTAGGTACTGTGTTTCCAGGTTTCTTAATACTGGATATTTTTCAGTCAAACTCATATCTATTTCTGAAGGGCCAAAATGAAATTATACCTTGGATTGGTATTATAAGAGTGAAGTCAGGTGCGTTTCAGTTAACTTGTTACTTGTCTTTATATATAGTATGTCATAATATAATAATTCTTCGGTTTTGCTTTACATTTTAAACTGCTGCTCTTAAAGTGTATCATTAGTTTATTTTTCTATTGACGCTAATAGATGGCGTTAGTAGTCCAGTTTAAATTTCTGTATTATTAACAACTATAAATAATGTTTTATTTAAAGTTAGTGATAACTTACAGATTGTAATATGTTATTAGCTATATAGGAGTAGTACTACCATAATTATCATTAATATGCATTATTTTAGGCAAACATAGACCAGATGCAGTTACAAGGTCGATATTGCTAGGAAAGCGCCTGGCAGTGGCCAATGCAATAGACATCGCAAAAATTAGAAACAGCACTTTGAGGTAATTGTTTTCAAAATTGAAAAAGGCATTAAGCATATAGGTAATTAATATTCTAAAGAAAATTCTCTGAAATGTGCACATGCAAACGCCTACATAACATAATATTACGTCTGTGTTTACCCCAAGGGGTAGGCAGAGAATTGTAGTGCACTCCCCCGATTTGCATGTGATCTTATACGTCCCATTATGAAATAGGGTGTGAGTATTTTGCCAAATCCAGACTCCGAGCTACTACGAATGTCACGTTAGAAAAACCTGATAACTTTGCCTGACCCGGGAATCGAACTCAGGATCGTTTGATAATTAGTCGCATTTGCAACCATTCCACACAATATGCAAATCCTAACAGGAACAGTTATTGTTCCAGAAAACGCACAAGGGTTATGTTCTACACGAAGAACGAGCCTTGGTACTGCGGGATAACTAATTATGTCCTACATCCAGAATATTACAACCGTGTACTTAACACCATAGCTTTGATTCGGTTGAGTTGTACAAAAGATAGTCATTGTAAGTATAGTCATTAAGACTTCAGTGGAAACTTTGCTGATCTCGAAAAAATAAATAAATACTGTATATGTATAATGAGATCAAACCACTTAATATATAACATCGTAAAAAATTATAAAAAAACTTAAACGCTTGTCATAATCGTCAACGAGTTCAAACTTATCACCATTTACGACAAGAAGCTAATATTGGCGCACTTTTTATTAGTTTTTTAAATTTGTGCTTAAAGGGAATCCCGTCATTTGGCCAACGGATGAAAGTGTACCTGAAAGTGTTTATATTATTGGATTGACTGATAGTAAGTATAAAATATATGAAGAGACCACATAAAAATTATAATGACCTGGTATTCTTAAGAGACGGTATCTATATTGAAGTACAAAAAATATTATGTTTATGATCTTTGAGGTGATCAACGGATACATCAAGATTCTTATCGTGTGGAAGCTGTAAATGCCAGTGAGTGTGATGATTTTTATAATAAAGAAGAGGTAGGTTATATTAAAAATGTTTATGTATAATAAATACCAAGTTTAAATCGCTTCGTATGTTTTTAAATTTTTTTGTGGACCTTAAGATCAGTAGTTAGTGTATTTGACTGCTGAGGCAGGCATTGTGTTTTTGACTTCCACCCAGGTTAAAAATTTGTGTAATAAATATGAATACTTGTTTTGTGATTGGATGTAGAGTTTATTTATACTCAGTAAATTATAAGATTTAACAGTTATCTGATTACATGGCATAAGCTCGGTCTTGTGAGGGATCAAATGGTCATATGCTCTAATATATTATTAATACAAACTAATTAAAAGAATTAATGATGACTCAAATAAAAAAAGGGATTCCCCATTGCAATCATTGGTAATCTATTACCTACCTGTCAAATGTTAACCAAAACGCACAATGTAAGTAGGTACAGTTGTAATGTTATGATTAATTTTCAGTTGAACTACAAATCTCTGCAGCCCACGCACTGCGTATGCTTTAAGGCGCTGAGCTCAGAGAAGCCTTGTGTAATTGACGCCGGTATGGCGCTAGCAATTAAATTGGAAGACTCCTACATTCTGGTGAATTGAAATTTGCTAATTTAATTTGTATTATAAAAGAGCTTATGTCCGCGACTCCGTTTTAGTGGATGTCAGTTTTTTGAGTTTCCTAGATTTTCTTTATAATTCATATAATCTTTGCCGCGTCCGACTGATCATGGTCACGCCTAAGTTGAACCCTGTTTGATATAATTTGCTATATATCAGCTAAACTTACATTAATATCACTGAAATTATCAATTATTAACTTTGTAAATAAAATTTTAATCATCATAGTTTCAGCCTGATCAACTGACCGGTATTTCTCCGTCTTAATCCGGTCTGAGATTCACGTTTTAATGGGTTTAAAAAATACCTCTAACCGTAGTGATTCTAAAATATCTTCGATGTAATACTTCTAGAAAGGCATAAGTACACATGGACCAGGCTGCTCTCTGCCGTCGCGATTCATACAATTCTTTCCATACATCCCATGGATAAAGTCACAATTAACACGGATGCGATCGATGAGAAAACCAAAAAACTTTAGACGCACAAATGACGAGTATGAACAAGGTATGGAGGAACCTTACGAAGACATGGATAAGCTTATTTTATCGAAGATAGACAATAACACAATAGTGATGAGACCATGTAAGTACATCACAAATTTAAAAAAAAGTTTAACTCATCATTATCAATCCGTTATTGTTCCGAACCAATCTCTCATAATGAAAAATGTCAAAGCCAAATTTTAATTAACATCCTCATGTCTATTTGAGCCATATGTTTAAAAGGAAAGTACCTATGCAA
>DWEE01002993.1:0-10925 GCA_018245755.1 Parelbella macleannani
GTTCTAAATGTGTACCATACATAATGTTGTTCACGATTACAAGGAAAATCTTATTCGTTACAGCTTGAACATTCTTAGATAGTACATCGGCGAGCAGATGTTGGCAAAACACGTCGCTGCTTAGCAATTCTAATCCGTAAAGTCTTCGTGTAATGATATTTTCATTACAGGAAAGGGAACAGCAGTTTTTTTTAAAGGAAAAACCTTTTTTAAGATACTGGCCGAAATGTTAAGTTAGCCAAAGTAACCAACCAGTACGAATGTAAAAAAAAACAAGTTAAGTCTATAAACATAGATTTTTGGCACTCAGTGTTTCTGTATATTCTCTGAAAAACCTGGCGTGGCTATATGATCACAATAATAATTAACATTCAGCTGTTTAATTCATACAAACTATACTGAAAGATCGTTATGATTTTTTTATAGTACCTACCTACCTAATAAGGAACGAGGATTGAAATTATTATGAATACAAGAAATTATTAGATACTAATACAACATTCAGTTGAATATGAGTAGTAAGATTATAATGTAACATTTGCATAATAAATGCGCTGTAGAGAACACGAAATGTAGGTAGCTAGGAGAACAAATGTATTTCAAAGACATTATCTTAAATGTCCATTTCGCGCGAGAAGCCATTGTTCGCCGTCGCAGTAAATTGTGTTCCAATATTGAAATAAGTAGCAATAAACACTCAGCCATGTTACACTATCAAGTTCGACATTGTGTACATGTCTTCGTTCAATTGGGGAACGTAAGTACAATGATTTTGCTTTCTGAGTCCAAGTAAATTAAGACAATTTGGTGAATTAATAAAATTTACTTAATGATAGGTATTCCAAGCTTTATTTGTACAAAAGATGTTCTGTCTGTCAACAGTTTAATGTCAATTGTACTGTCACACACAGAACTAATGACAGGTTCAGATCTAGTCTCATATTATTCACATCAGATTTATTTCACTCATAATTTATTACAAAAATTCTTAAAATAAACTCGGCCGAGATGAGGTCATTACGCCGCGCTACTTGAGATTCGACAACCGTTTTCGTAACACAGGGGTAAGGCAGATGCTTTGTTTGAAAGAGATTATTGGTGTAAAATGGAGACAGGACCTGCTCCGATGGCTTCACCATGTAGAGAGAATGGACGATGAAATAATCACAAGACAGATAAACAAAACTAATTTTGATGGATGACAATGCCGAGTGAGACCAAGACTCACCTGACTTGACCAATTAGATTAGATATGTGCTATAGAGGTGGTTAGAAGACTTTGAAACCGGCATGGATATATCAAGAGAGTGATGAATGTAAACGCACGGCAGGTTTATAAAGACAGAGATATTACGCACTCGGTGCTCTCTGCGTACCCCGTAAAAGTCCAGGCGTAATATAATAATATTCCTAGAACGAATTATGTTGCGCGACGCATAAACACTTCCGTTTATGCAGCGCAATGACAAGTTAATTGCGTGAAGTGTCAACGCAAGGAGCGCGATGGGACAGGCGTGATGATTGATCCCTTAACAGTCTGCATCTTAATGTCGCCATCGCTCCTATCAACGATGGATCTAATTATAATAATACTAAAAAACTCAGAGAGTTTTCAGCAAAATTGTGCTGATAATGAGCCGATTACTCCTTACTATAAGCATAAATTTGAAGTTATGTAGTACCGCGTCACATCTGTAAGGATAGAGATGTTTGGTAGTTCATCCTCTCTGTTTACTCCGCAAAGGACCTTGTGGACTAATACAGTTATTTTAAAATAGTTTACCGCCACGAAATATCTTGTAACTAAGCTTTCAATTGTATTTTAATTAGCACTGCCTACTCTAAAAGGAAATTCCATACCTATAGATACATTAATATACGATGGCTTGAAATGATCTAAGAATAACGATATTGAAAAGAGAATATTTTATTGTTTTAATATAGGTGGCGGAGAAGAACATTGTAAACGTGATTGTAATATATTTAATTTCATTTCGGATTAATGTATATGTCGTTTTTAAAATTAAGCCGATAACGTTTTGTCCGACACGGTACTGGAAACACGGCGTTACTTGGTAACAATTATATAGCTACTGTTATATTGAATATATACATTTTTTAATACATTATGTTCAAAAGCGGAAATTGCGGAATTCTACATACATACATGAAGATAATACCTAACCGGTAATAAGATTTTTTAGGTACCTTATTAACGCCATTACAGTCCGGACCGAAGTAATATTTAAAAATGTAGAGACATCATGTCAGAGAGGATTTGATCGATTTAATTCATATGCTGATAACAATCTCACGGACCCCCCGCGGGGTGCTGTTTCGGGCATAGCGCTAAATAGCTATGTCGGGTTTCTAGAATGATTTGACTGTTGTGGCTATAAATCATATACAAGTATAACAAAACTGTACATGAAAGGCATTTTTACAATAATTGCAAGACATTTTTACAAGTATTTTAATAATTTAAGATTGCCACACAAAGTTGTTCATTTTTAAACGTATCAAAAATGTACATTCAAAATAACCTACAAAATTTGACCGCATAATCGTATTAAACGCCGATTAAAGAACTTATAAATTGTGTAATAATAAATTTTGCCGCTTCCTGTATTCAGTAGAATATAACTAACAATGTATTACTTATCCCATAAGAGTAATTCGGCTCACGTTTCCTTTTGAAACTGTGATAAATTAATTTGTATCCTCGGCCATTGTCAGGGGTGGCATCAATGCGCGTGTAATATTTCTAGGGGAAATACAACCCGTTCGCCGCAACCTCTTGACATGGCCACGAGGGACTATTTGTCGAGGAGAAAAAGCAGTCGAGAGTTATTTTTGCGGTTGCATTGTGTCGAGTTTAAAGTCCATAAATTACGTTACACTCAAAGTTAGTGCACCAGGTGGTCGGAGTTATTTTGAACGGTGGTGTTCATACCAATAAGGGAATAAATTATGTTTTATGGCCACCATTCGAATAAAACTGATTCATGGTAACGAACCACGCTAAGTTTTGTTTTTTATTGTGGAGCCGGCGATATTGTGTCGGGATAAATCGGTTTCTCAACAATTGTTTGTAATTAGATTTTAGCGTCTGTGAGGAAGAACAGCTGGCAAGCATGCTTCGTGAAGCGTGATGTTTTTTGCACACGTCTGCCGTTTCACATTGTTAGTTTAAGTTTCAGCGGCGAAACTTTATCTACGTAATTCAAAACGACGTACGGCCTCCAAATACATACATATAAACATAAAAGACTTTTTAAAGTTGACATGTGTTACATACGACACACGATATCTTTAGAATTACGATTGTTTAAAAGGTGATATCTGTTACTATTTATATCCCTTACATTATATTAAAAGCTTAGCAATTATCAAACTGAAAAGCTTTAAGTGTGCGTATGTAGAGTACTGGATGCTCTCATATATTGATGTTGCGTATAACCACTTCTATTAGTCAGCATAGAACAAACAATGCGTAAGTGCCAATAGTGATGAGCGTAATACGGAACGAGGCTGAATACATCTCTTGTTCTGTTCATTAGTGGCATCGCTGTGTACCTGTGAATTGCTTCCTCTGGCTCCGCTTCCGGTCGAGCGCTTTAGGCAGTTCCTGTGCTGTGCAACATCCGGTTGCACAGCACAATTACGCATTTTTATCAAAAAGCGTTCATTGGCGGCGCGCTCATTATGCTCTATATACATATGTTCCGCTTGTGATTTTTATTGAATCATTAACCAATGGCTGAATGGAACACAGTTTACAGTTTAAAATAACATTATTCATATAGCAAGACCATTTCTTTTAAGAAATTAATGAATGTAGACGACGGGAGGTCTGCAAGGATAATTTGTATTCAGTGGCCTCTGCCTACTCCGTAAGGAAGCTCGCGTGATATAAACTAATATTCAGATCAAACATACACTACTCAAAGCAGATTTCGTTCAAAGAAACAATTACATACTTAAAATATATTGATCAACATATATATTTAGAAATGAGTCACACTTATATCGTTAGCCCATTTCATTTAAAATAACTGGCGGCGCTGATGAGAATAAAAAGATTTACTTAGGAATTTATTTGAGGCGAAGCTTCGGTATTCATTTCAAGTGATACATAATTTGTGCTCAAAGCGTCTGGCGACTGTGTATGATTGGAGGCGAGATCGAACAAAGCGCTTTGTCTGTCGGCAGATGGATTTATTAATTTGGTGACCGTTGAATATCTCGAGCGAAACAAAATCCGGTCACACGCGACTTGAGTGACCTTCATTTTTGATTAATTAAAGATATTTTATTTCATTAAGTTCCGCGGATAAAATGTATACACCGCTATTTTCACTTCGCAGTTTTGTAAATTAAACGTATAAGTAAATACCTATGCGACATTTTTTTAATTAATTACATTTTTACTAGTTGCTCACTCTCGATACCGTAAAGCTTCTGGCGTGATGATATAATAGACTAATTTAAATAAAGTCAATAATAACTATCTTAAGGATTGAGTACTTTTAAGTAGCTGTTTATTGATATAAATAGAAATTCCGGATACCGCAACAGCGCAACGTCTGGCTCTTGACCACAAACCCAAGCTACAAGGGTCCAGGAATGCAGCTTAAATCCTCGCATATATCCGTTTTCAAAGAACTCGCTACGAACCAACTTCTGTTGGCGTTCTCATATAGGTACATATTTTTAATGATACCATGTATAAAATAAGAAAAACATAAACAAAGGTAAATTGTAATTGATACAAACCTACATCTAATCTTCTGACTTAGTTATAAATAATAATAATTTCTAACCTACCCTAACTGTCATCTTATAACTTGCCTACTTTGAAAAGTGAGGTGATGAACTACGATGATGATCTTATCGCGCTTTCCTACGCTATCGCCTGCTTCTGTGCAAGAACAATTTAATCTGCATTCGCCACCACCGCGTACTCCATCGCCGCCTGTGTCTCCCGAACATGTGTCTACATATCCTACTGGCCCTTTCACCACGTTTTCTTTTTCCTCGATAGAACGATGATGCTTTTGACGACGAGTTAAACCGTTAAGGGATCGACTGATGCGTCAATTTTACGAAGATCTTCGAACTGTTCCTAGCTATTGGGTGAAGGCTAAAATTATCTTTATTTGCCCGCGTCCTACGAGTTTTATGGTGTTTTGTACTTTTTGTCTGGGGCGGTTTTTAAATGTAACTAATACTTTAATGTTTTAAAGTGAATAAATAATATAATCGATAATCAAAGAGTCAATAAGACGTGTTATAAATAATTAAAAGGATGAGAAATCATATTGCATTAATGACAGACCTAATAAAATATTATAAAAGGTAATAGCGGTACTGAGAGTCTTCAGTAACGTCCGAGGAAACGGTGTACATACACCATATATTAACTTTGACGGACATTTCACAAATAAAAAAAAAATACAAACGTATCCAGTGGTGCATCATCCAGATGAAACTTGCAAAGAAAACTGCAGCCAAAGAACAGAACAAACTGCAAAAAAAAACATCAGCAGGAGACATCGACCGCAGTAGGAGACATGTACAACACACCGCATCTGTCCCTGTACTTTCGCACCAGAACGTTCCTTGTTTTGCTTGGAATTTCCTAACTAATTATAACTGGTTGCTACTTTATAGGTTGATTATTATAACAGTGGAAGGATGATAAAAGGGATACCGCTGAAAGCCCTTATTGTACGGAGTTCCGAGATGCGCATGCGCAACGCACAATCCCACATTTGTTTTTAATTAACTTGTATACGCAGGATAGACAATCCGTTCTGCTTGGTCGTACGCAGATATGAAAGTGTTGTATAATTCACTTACTTAGTAAGAAGATTAGCTAACGAAACAGTATTTTATTGTTTTTAATTAGTTTCTTCCTATTGTAGAGTATCGTTTTAGCAAGAATGGTATTTGTCTCTATCATGTCATCACGGCAGGTTCCTCAGGGATTCGCGCCGAGAGTCAAATCTCTTTATCAAGATCTACCACGCTTCTTGTATTCGCTTCGTCACTCTTAACACGTAGGTACGAGTACGATAGTTTTGTAAACTTTTGACTCCGCCGTCAGCCAACATCTGACCAGTATATGTAGCTATTTTTATGTTAACACTATGTACGTATTGCACAATTTTAGTAGAAAATAATAAAAGATATCAGTCGATCCGCCAATGTTCTAAGCGTAAAATGTCGTTAGCACATGTTTACATCTCCGATATTAAAAAAGTCTCGTTCAAAACGAAAGCCGTCACGAATCTAGGTTACATACACTCGTATTATACATATGTATTGATTTTGTATACATGTATTGATTTTGCTACCAGCTACAATTGTCTTCTTTTTGCTATAAAAACACATGAACAGAACTGGTTGCACGTGAGTTGTACCAACGCAACGCATGGAAGATTGGGAATCATAAATTTAAACAATTAAATTTGTTCCCACAAGCGTTGGGTGACGAATTATATGGTTTAAGTAATTTATTTTTAATAAACTTACCGCTGTTTTAAATTGAAGAGCTGGACGCAATGAAATAATATATATTTTTTTATGCACATGGCAATTAATTACGAAAAATATATTAAAAATGTCCTTGAACTCCTAGTAACCACTACACGGTGCTTGACATTAAGAACTGCTATAATGATTGCCACCGTGCAAATTACTGTGTTAAGGTTCCGCTCACAAACACTGTCCCACAAACAAATACTTACGCTAAGGAACTAGGTACTATCGGAAGTTTCAGCTCAATAGCCTTAGTATCAATGCCACTACACTCACCTTTCTGATTCTAATTCATTACACAAACATTCAGCACATCAACAACAATTACAATTAACAATTAGAGCTCTGCAAAGGCCTTTGACGTAACTAGTGTAGAAACACTAAGGGATTTCAAGTAATGGTTGAAATAATAACGCATAAGCCCATAGTGACCGTAGAATACACTAACAGGTATTATTTACAAGTATAAAGATGTGGTAACCAATATTACTCTGATTATTCGAGTTTATAAACAAGAGAATAAGGGAAACAAAAAGTGAAAGTATTTGCAAGTAACTTTTGGTAAAAATGGTCCCATACAATATTTAAACTTACCATGGCATTAGGAATAAGGTACTTAGAAACCTAACATCGTAACACCACGCCTTTAATCGCCAGTTACGTGTCATGTCCCATGGAATTGATGATTAGTCTATTAACACACAGAATACCTACAAATCCAGACTCCGAGCCACTTCTAGAAATGTCTACTAGATAATCTAAATTATAAAATCCAATAGCACAAAAATGTATTTAGAGTCGAAGCAATAATTGTTGGAATTGGGTGACAGTGATCTTGGCGCGGCGTGGCTTGCACGGGCGACTGCGACGTCTTCGGCCCGTGGGCGGTGCACTTGTTCTTGCGCAACCATTTGGGAAGTCTGGGCCTGCGTGTGCGCATGTGACAACGCTCGGACTCGCATCAACACATTAGCATTCTACCGTTACCTCTACTTGCCAAGGCGACCAAATGATGTCATACATACAAAACAATAGCAATCTACTGCGCGTTTAGGTTTCTATTTCAGATCCTGCCATTATATCTACTTGTCATTAAGACAATTATATCTACTGTCAATGTGTTCGGCGAATTCGATCTTATATTTGCAATGTACAGTTAGGTTAGCTGTACATTTATTTTTAAACGTATGTCATTCTATAATACTATGTCCATTCTGAAAAATCTAATACATTCTTGAATCATCCACTCCGAGTGGATTGGTAGACAATGCCAGGTCGGGCACAGAGGTCGCTCTTTGTTAAATTTTTATAATAAAAGTGATTGATTGAATTCAATCAAGGTTCACTTATAGATTACTTGCGGACATAACGTCAGAACTAGGTATTTAAAGTCTGGAAAATATTTACTATCACTTTTAAAACATTCTCATTAAGTAAACATGTTTAATGTTTATTACACCAGATATCAATTTTGTGATTGCAATTGAATGTCATGGCAATGACAATGATTGTGTTCATGAATTTAGAAAGACAATTAATTACTGGCGCGAATTATACTTTGTTAATCTCTTTTCTCCAATGACAACAGTTACAAATGTATTAATTAGTATGTCGGGATAGAAATGTAATGAATTAGACTTTATTTTGTAGTATCGCCATTGAAGCCAACGAGATCCATTCAACAAACAGATCAGCTATCGAAGTATCGATTACGTTAGCGCAATCGAACTATTTCTATTCGAGTTACGAAATCTTTCTCGACGATCAAAATCTCTGGATACTTTTCAGTAATCGTTTCAACTAGCACACGATGTTCCGCACCAATGTCGAGTAGGCACTTATATATTTACATAATATGTATATTCATTTTACATAATAGTAAAAGGGGTTTTCAACAAAATTAAAAGTATTCATTAAAGAATTTTTCGTTTTTAAAAGAATACTGAAATAAAAATATCCCGCATTCACAATTTTTAGCCAACCTGTTTTTCTATTTCTTAATCACTAATCTTGAATCTAACTAATTCTTGAATCACAGTACAGTAGCCATAAGCAACAAGGAAAAATTGCTTCTTAATTACCAAAGTATTAGAACAGCGTCCAAGATACTGTAGAACGTCGTTATGCTACTAAATGGATGAATCAGGTGTGAAAAAAAAATTATTAGGTCCATTCTTCGCGCACAAGTACGATCACTGAAGTGATTTTTAAGCCTCCAGCCAGCATAATGACACTTATAGCATCGATAGCCAGAGATTATGTTTAGCATACTCTTCAAATCAGAGATGGGCTCATGATACTTACCTACTCCAAATAGCACTGACCCATCCAAGAGCAGACGGCATTCAAAATTAACCTAATATTAAAATGTAAGTGCATAATTATTTGTATATCTATTATTGCAAATTAACTTTTTAAAACTACGAAACCCACTCCAGTGGATTGACAAACCCACTTAATTGTAATTGTAAATTAAAAATAATTATTAAAACGTTTTCACAATACAAACGTAAGGTAGGTACATAACGAACTGTCAATTAAATTATTCAAACTTCAATTCATTTAACAATAATAAATATCAAGGCCTTCGAGAAAAAGTCAAGTCATTCTAACCGCAATATAAATGTTCTTAATGAGTTATAATAAACAATATGAGTTTTTCCAGTTGTAGCCATAAATATACTCGACTACTTACAATATTATTCATTTAAAATGTCTCTAATATTAATAAGAAATCTATGTTTTTTGTATTACTTGTTGGTTACGAAAGTAAAATAAATATTATTTTATTCCACCGTTTAATGTAAATAAAAAAAATGGTATTTCAATATTATAAAGTACTTTGCAACCAATTATCTCTAAATTAAAATATTCTGTATAAAAAATATCATATTGCCTACCTAATTATCTTTTGCAAATTGATATTACTTCCATTCACAATGTGAGTTAAGTATTTATGTGAGAGCACAGGAAAAAACTAGTCGTTTGATAAACACGTTATAAATTCCAAAATGATAAAGTTCTGCCGATGTTCGCGCATCACCCAAAAACTTTTGGTTAGATTTCAATAAAATTTTCTTATTTCTATTACTTACAATTAGACACTTGGTCCTTATCATACAAAAAATATTGTTTTATTTTCACTTAATGCAAAATAATTCAAGTTTTAAGAAACTAAAAAGTTTTGCGATTTTTTTTAAATTTGCAAAGTATATTTTTTACCTTGAATATTTTTTTATGGTTTCTTCGTCGTACATATAATACGTTGTAATTATCATAAACAACGTAAAGTCGCCAGTACCAGCTATTCAGTTATGTAACAATCAAAATAATGCACATGTTTTATGACGTTCTTCGAACAAATAAAAAGAGATTTGAAAGGAATTTTAATGAAATGAATATTTAAATTTACATTGCGAATGTAAATTTAAAATGAACTGTTAATCTATTCATTTAGTAAGCCCTAGTCGATGTCAATTACTTATAATATACAAGTTTGTACTAATATACTATTTAAAAAATATCTCGTATATGTTTCTATCTATGACAATGGTTACACGTAAAGTATGTAGGTTTCAAACCGAGAAAATTTCAAAGAAAAACCATTCAAACACAGACAATGTAGTGATAATCTATTCTGCCTGTATTTATACTTTCAGATTTTATTTCAATATTATTTACCATAAATACACGATAGCAACAAATTGCGCATAATAACAAAATCGTAACTTCACGCGTGTAATACCCGAAGAGGTGGCATAATAACAATTGTATTCAATCCATATAAATAACATTACGGAAAAAATTGAGTATATCTACCTGTAAGTTCAAGTGTAATGGACCGCTCACTCTGCACACTGGTGGTGGAGATTGGTATCCCCAAAAACAGTTCCAAGGCATTTTTGATTCATTGCTTTAAAATGTTTCACTATTTTATTTTATCTTTGAATGTTGCCTATATTATAAACTCAATATCTGTACTGGCAATGTAGGAACATTAGATTAACTAAAATATTTTACATTTCGAAGCGAAAATTTACATTTTTTTAGTCAGGTGGGAAATTCATAGGAACGGTAACATAGAAGAGGTCCACGGGCGACCCACACCGCGAGCACTATACGACTGAGGGGCACTCACCTCACACTCAGCTGATCTTCTCATCAGTGCTCATATGTTCATATCCACCCAATAATGTGCAATTACATGTGTGCAATAGATATCATGGGATACTCGCAAGCTAGCATCGTACACGGCATTACTTGTGTTTACAACACAACTAGCAAATGACAATAGTCCGTAATTATTACTTGAGTGCGTATGGGTTAATACAAACAAAACTTAACGTTCTATGCATATAAAGTTAGTAAATATTTTATTTAAC